>PVIY010029362.1:0-16199 GCA_004026745.1 Myrmecophaga tridactyla
CATACACAGAGCTACAGGAGTTTTCTCTCCAGGGAGATTCAGTGATCACTCTGCCCTCAGAAGAGGTCCAATGAAAGATCAGGAATTTACATCTCTTAAGATGCAATGATGGTTGCTGCTTGGTCTTGGTGTCTTCCTAAGGAATTTGGCCGGGTGCTGAGAAGAGATGGGACTCTTAAGAAATCAGAGAGAAACAAATCAGGCAGATCATGTCTCATTTTCAGAAGCAATGTTTATTGTATTTTTAACTTCTTACCCTTCTTAAAATATAGGAGTACCTCTTCTTCCTTCAGCAAAGTTCCTATGGGTGCCCCCTCCCCAAAGGATTTCTCCTCAAACACTTCTCTATAAACTAGCTGGAGTACGATATGGTGGACCCCCTGGGTTACTTATAAACCACTTTTCCACGAAGGAGCTCAGTTCTAGCCAATGAGAGGCTGCTGTGTGGGAGAAGGTGGTGGGGAGGGCCATGGGGTGGAGGGATAAGGCCCACAGAGAGAGGGGGAGGAAGAGAGAGGCTAAGAGGGAACTGAAACTACCATTAGCAGCCACAATTTTATTAGTCTCGTATGACTTCAGCTTCAGATGCAATAAACCATCTGACCTTAAGATAAAGTCTGCATTGATCAGATGTTTGTCTGGGCCACTTAGAAATTATGAAGTTAAGAAAAGGACCTACTCTTTGCCTCATGGATTTTGCTTACTAATGATGCTGATATAAATAGCCATGTTCAAATTGAAACTCGGTCCCCCCGCGGGATGTAAATGAAAGGGGAAGAAGAAACCGGAGACAGGATGACTAGCCATGGGCTGTCCACCTTGGGGGGTGGGGGACAGCGGGTTTAGGCCAGAGGATCTCAGTGTCTGCAACTTCCAGAGGTTGAGGGGAGAGAGAAGGGCCTTGGACTCCAATCAGAGCTTAGTTACAACTCTGCCAAGAGCTAATGTATGAATTTGGAAGACTCCCTGGATTTCTTGGAGCCGCAGTGTCCACTCATCTATGAAATGTGATTGTGCGGAGGAAAACCACAATGTGTGTGAAGCTCCTGAGACAGATGCTGGCTGAGTGTGTCCTGATTCCCCGGCAGCCAGGAGGCCCCCAGACTAGCCGGCAGAGCTTGTTTGTGTTGTCCAGTGGCCCTCCCAAACCCTTCCTGCCTGCTCCCCTTTCTTCAGCCTCTCCCTGCCCTTCGCTAGGTGTCCAGGAGACTCTCTCCACCAAGGAACTGGCCAAGGCCCTGGGTATCTGAGGATTATGCCAGGCCATTGGCGGCTCTTAGAGCGTGGCCCTGGGAGTCCAGGTGAGGGGCAATGTGTGCCTTTGCTGGAGCTGGAGGAGAGCCTCATGCTCCTGACAGCCTGGCCAGGGCCTGGTGCCACTCTCACGGTGCCAAGATGATGCCTGGAGAGAGGCCTGTGGACAGGCAGCTTTGGCCCAGCTATCTGGAGGCACTTGGACTTCTCCATGGATTTGCTCAGGTCATGTGGAGAACCGTGCCCAGACCTTCCCTCCTTTCTCCAGCCCTCCGAAATCCTGCGGGCTCCTCTAAGTTCCAGCTCCAATGAAACCTCCTCTAACATGTGGTCCTCATTCCTTTATCTTATTCAAAATTTCCCATGCCTAGGCTTTAGGGTTTAGCTTCATGTAGAAGCTTTAATCATTTTCTACTTTGAATACCTCTTCCTTCCCCTCCAGGGATAACACCTGCCTTCTACATCACCCCTCACTGCCCCCATCCGGTTTGCGATTTTTTAATATTATTCAAATGGACTCACAGTGCCTCCTTTTGTTGGACTTTTGCAAAGAGCTCACCTACCATGTTTCTAGGACAGTTCTGGAATTGGAGACTGGGAAGCTGCCCATTTGGGGAGCTGTACCTTCTTGCACCCACCAGTCGGAACCAGCTTCTGGGAAGAAAAGTCTTAAAAATGAAAGGTTTCCTATAGCGAAAAGCATCCTAAAAAAAAAAAAGAACGAAATGGGAGGATTAACACTCCCTGACTTTAAAACCTACTATAAAGCCACAGCGGTCAAAACAGCATGGTACTGGCACTAAGACTGAAACATTGACCAATGGACTTGAATCGAGAGTGCAGAAATGGACCACCAAATCTATAGTCAATTGATTTTTGACAAGACCCCCAAATCCTCTGAACTGGGACAAAATAGTCTTTTCAATAATTGGGCATGGAAGAACTGGATATCAATAGCCAAGAGAAGGAAAGAGGACCCTTATCTTACACCCTACACAAAAATTAACTCAAAGTAGATCAAACACCTAAATATAAGAACTAGCATCATAAAGCTTCTAGAAGAAAATGTAGGGAAACATCTTCAAGACCTAGTAATAGGAGGTAGCTTCCTAAACTTTACACCCAAAGCACAAGCAACAAAAGAAAAAATAAATGGGAACTCGTCAAAATCAAATGCTTCTGCACCACAAAAAAACTTTGTCAGAAAGGTGAAGAGGCAGTCAACTCAATGGGAGAAAATATTTGGAAATCACATATCAAAGGTTTGATTTCCTGCGTATACAAAGAAATCATACAACTCAACAACAAAAGAACAACAATCCAATTACAAAATGGGCTAAAGATATGAATAAACATTTTTCTGAAAAGCAAATACAGATGGCTCAAAAGCATATGAAGAGATGCTCGTTTTCATTTGCTATAAGGGAAATGCAGATCAAGACTACAATGAGATACCACCTCACACCTATAAGAATGGCTGCTATTAAATAAACAGAAAGCTATAAATGTTGGAGAGGATGTGGAGAAACTGGGACACTTATGCACTGCTGGTGGCAATGTATAATGGTCCAGCCACTATGGAAGACTGTTCGGCAGTTCCTTAGAAAACTAAATATTGGGTTGCCCTCTGATCCAGCAATAGCTACTTGTTATATACCCAGAAGAGCTGAAAGCAACAACACAAACAGACACTTGCACACCAGTGTTCATAGCAGCATTATTCACAATTGCCGAAAGATGGAAACAAACCAAATGCCCATCAACAGATGAGTGAATCAACAAAATGTGGCATATACATACGATGGAATATTATACAACAGTAAGACGAAAGGATGTCCTGAAGCACATGACAAGATGGTTGAGCCTTGAGGACATAATGCTGAGTGAAATTAGCCAGACACAAAAGGACAGATAATATATATGACCAGCATAAAGGTATAATCAGAGGCTTATAATACAGAATATAGAGGACTTAAAGATTCATAGAAGCTAGAGATGGGTGAACTGTTAGCTAATGAGGTTGAACTCCAATGTAAGGGAATAGATAGGAGCGAAGGTGATTCTCTAGTGAGTCTAGAAGTAATATTACCATATTGAAGATGAACAAGATTGAAAGGGGTTGTATAGACCTATATATCCCGTGGACTCACACTAGAAATATGAGTGAGTTCTTCTAAGAGTTACTTCAAAGATATGATTCTCGTACAAAGAGTGTTTTGGTCCAGGGTACAGGGGGAAAACTGCTATTGCATGCTATGAGCTATGTTCAAAAGTAAACCATCAGCACTATCACAGCAGAGGTAAATAATGGGGGGGAGGGACAAAATTTAAGAGGAGTGTTAGATTTTCTGTTTGGTGAGGATGTGTTTATTGGTTTTCTGTCTCTTGGGAACAATGAAATTATCTAAAATTGAGACTGTTGATGGACTGTGGGCTTTGGGCCCTCTACATGATGCCCAATGAATGCAGGTGGCTGAAGGAGAAATAGATTGGCAAATGATGGTGTATACTTATGAATGAAGGTTGTGCTGCTACAAAAAGGAATAATGCCATAGGCATGCAACTACGTGAATGAACATGTGGGACATCTGGTGAGACAAAATAAGCCAGAAACAAAAAAACAACAATGGTATGGTCACCTTTAGAAAATGCTTATAAGAAAACAGGGGCCTAGATTGTAAGCTTTTAGAGCAGACACATTAAGTCCAGAGTGGTGATTATTATTTCTGGATTTTGAGAGGCTATTTTATATATATAATCTGATATTTAGAGATAAGAACGAAGCCAAACAGGTTAAAGTAATTCAGAACATAAGGGTAAGGAAGACAGTGTCTATATTTTAGAACCGCACATACTCCCTGAGACCAATGGAAGAAAGGTTTATTTGGTCTGGAACTGAAATTTTCTGTAGTGCATAATCTAATTCAACCTATCTGTGTGGCTCATTTGAACAACACTAACACAGCACAGAATGAGAAAGAGATCCTTTAATCCTATATAGATTATTGTAATGCCTGGATACATCCTAGAGTATATTAAGCAGAAATTCAAAAAGTATTGGCAAAGTCCCCTGAAGGAGGGTAGAAAGACTATGGAACCATTCAACCTTACCATCAGGGAATCCCCTGATACTGCGTCAAACTTTATGGACACCCAAATCAATAGGCCATGCCCTCGATCATGAAGCTTACTCTTGTGAAGCTTATGTAGGTAGCATAGAAGCTTAGACTACCTATAGGCATGCCTAAGAGTTACTTCTGGAGGACCTCTGTTGTTGCTCAGATGTGGCCTCAGTCTCTCTAAGCCCAACTCTGCAAGTGAAATCATTGCCCTCCCCACTATGTGGGACATGACATCGAGGGGTAAAATTCTCCCTGGCAACATGGGAGATGACTCCCAGGGATGAGTCCAGACCTGGCACTGTAAGATCAACAATTCCATCCTGACCAAAAGGGAGAAAAGAAGTGTAATTAATAAAGTGCCAGTGGCAGAGAGAGTTCAAATAGACTCGAGAGGCTACTCTGGAGGTTACTCTTACGCAAGCTTTAGGTAGACCTTGCTACCTGTCATAACCTGCCAACCCTCAACCAGGACCATTCCAGCCAATCCTAAAGAACACCTAGGGCAATATATAAGATTCCACAATGGTTCCAGGCACTAGAGTAACTACAGAAACCTACAACCTCCAGATGGGTCCCTGGTCCAGATAAGTCCTGAAACCTACCCAGCCTCTCCAGAACCTCAGATAGTTCCATTTTCCTACCCCATATTAGTGGCAGACCCTTCCAATATGAAAAATTTAGAATTGCCATAGCCCAAACAACCCCAAAGAGAAGTATGGAAAGATTAAAGGTGATGGTGGAGTTACACAGTGAAGATAGGACTTAGCAAATGAATATGAATGCTGAATCATTAAATTGATATCTCTTTTAGTCTCCAGTATTTTAGAGCAGCTAGATGTAAAAACCTAAAATTGTGGAATTGTAACCCATGTCAAACTCCAAAATATGCTCTACAACTAATTGTGGTGCTATGCTTTGAAATTTATAGCTTTTTTGTATATAAGTTATTGTTCACCAAAAAAGAAAATAGGAAAAGTCGATTGTGATGATAAAAAAGTATTTAAGCCCTCCAACCTCCTATATTCTGGAGCAGCTAGAAGGAAAAATATGAGAGGATTGTGTGGTAGCACCTGACAAACTCTGGGATCTGTCCTGCAACCACTTTTTGAAGCGTACTTTGAAAACTATTGCTTTTTTATTTCTTTGCTTTGTATATATGTTATACTATACAATAAAAAAAAGTTTTTTTAAAAAGAAAAAAAGTAAAGGTTTCTACCAAAGCCTGATGGGGAGCTGTGGCAGAATTCAGGCAGACCTCTCCAAACTTGGCTTCTGCATCTGGGATGTTCCATGACTTCCTGGAAAAGTCTCTTAAATATCATGGGACCTGTGTATTTGAAAGAAGATCCACACATGAAAACCCAAACCAAATAAAGCTAGTTGATCCTGGACATTAGAAAATGACAGTACTCTTTTTTGCTGTGCAAAATGGTCTGCTATTGGTTTGTTTTGCATAGTAAGCTCCCTCTCTATACTTTCAAGTATGTGATCCAAAGTGAATTTAACCAATTATTAGGAATATATTCCGAATTGCACCCAAATTGGGCTGTGTTTATATTTTTATTCGCTCCGTTATTTATTCCTGTATTCATCTATCCCAAGCACAAGGGAACTGATATGGGGCTTCATAAAGAGCTAAGTAAGGACTTCTCTGTCGCCAGCCCCCCATAAAGGAACTTTGCAGGGAGATACCAGATCTGAGGGCAGAAATGGGGGCAAGAACGAACTTGGAATTTTTAAGGATAGCATGAATTTCTTGACCATTGGTTGGTGAAACCCAATTGATATGGTATGATGACTTTTCACACCTGCTCCCCATCTAGATTGTGGGGTTCTTGAGGGCAGGGGGTTTTCCGTCATTGCAAATGAGTGTCCAATACAGACCAAGCATGCAGTGAGGAAATGTTGGCAATAAAAAAAGGAGAAAGGAACATAATTGTATATAGTTTCAATGTGTGTTTGAGTAGGTACATGGATGGATATAGAGATACATTTAAATCACAACCTTATGAAATTAAGTAAGAGATGCTATAATTCTGAGACAGAGAAAAGTCTCTACACTCCCACAAACCTAATTTTCATTTTGTAACTTGATAATTTAGCATTAACTGCTACGCAGAAAAGCAAGTGTAACTCACTTGTGAAAACATAAATTCCATCATGCATTTTTTAAGCCTATTACTACAAATTGAATAATAAATGGCTGACAACCACGCTTGCAGTATAGTTTGTGAGGAGGATAAAGATAAGGGAAGCAGAGAGCAGGTTAACATAAGGACTTGGTTCACAATTTACAGTGATTGCTTCGGGCTCGGGGCAGCCTTTACTAGTTGAAGACGGTTAATTCATTCCTCAGGCTCATTAAACAAAATTTTTTTCTTTCCTTCTCCCTGTGAATTTACTCAGGAAAATGGCACAGCTTGTCACCTAGGAAACTGGCTCCCACATCAGCTAGCCGAGGGACCCTGGCAGCTGTACCCTTTCTCACTGTACACTTGCACTTGCAGCTGGGCTCGGGGTGACGCTGCAGACAGAAAGAAGGCTAATCTCAGCCCGCTGCTGAATGAGGGCGTGGGGCCCTGCAAGGCCCACCTGAAATCCTGCCCCTGGGAGGAGACTCATTTAGCATGAAGCATGCCCATTTCTTCCCCAGAGGAGGAGGCTGCAACACATTTCTGTTTTCAGAATGAGGCGGGGGAAATCCCTCTCTCTCTGGATTGCAACTTTGTGCAAAGCCCTGCGATTTTTACAGTGGACCACTTGGACCACCTTCTTTTCATCATTTTCCCAAGAAGCGTGCAGGCTGGCCTGACCTTGGCATCAGGGTGAGGTGAGGACAAAGACCTCGGCTTCCCAGTTTAGTTATGTTACTTAGAAAAAGAAAAGATGTGTGAGCGTGTGTCTGGACCTTGGATGGCAGGCCGAGTCTTTGTTCCTATGCTTTGGCAAAGGCCGGCCTTCTTCTGTGCCCTTTGCTGGCCCTGGCCCAGGGGCTTCCCTGGAGAGGAGCTGGGCTCTAGCTGTGTGCAAAGTGGAGAGGTGGGGGGATGATAAGGATGGGGGCGTGCAGCACCCTTAGTCATTAGGTGCTATTCTAAGTTATTCTTTCAGTAGCCTCTGAGATGTGCACCGTTTTTATGCTGATTTTAGAAACAAGAAGTGTGCTGATTTGGAACTGTTATGTACCCCCAGAAAAGCCATGTCCTTTTAATCCTAATCCAATCTGGGGGTCAGACCCATTTTAAGGTGGGATCTTTTGATTACGTTGTTTCCATGGAGGTGTGACCTCACCCATTGAAGGAGGGTATTAATTAGTTTACTGGAGTCCTTAAAAGAGCTCATGGAGAAAGAAAGAATTCAGAACCAGCATGGTGAACAGAGAAATGAAACCAAGACACAGACGTTTGGAGATGCTAAGAGATGAAATCCAGAGTTTACCCTGGAGAAGCTAAGAGAGGACCCACAGAAGCTCAGAGAGGAGGCCGCTGGAACCAGGAGGTGAAAGCAATGAAACCCAGGAGCCAAGGGTCAGCAGATGTTACCATGTTCCTTCTCATGTGACAGAGAATCCCTGCAAGTGCTCGGCCTTTCTAGAGTGTAGGTATCCTCTTGTTGATGCCTTAATATGGACATTTTTATGGCTTTAGAACTATAAATTTGTAACTTAATGAATCCCCCTTGGAAAAGCCAATCCATTTCTGGCAGCATTAGCAAACCAAAATAGGAGGGTAAGTGATTAGTCCAGTGTCTCCTCACTGGTAAGCGGCAGAGGCAGGGTGCAGTGAGGCCCCACATGGGAACATGAGCGAGTACAATGCCCCACTGCAGCACAGTGAAGAATTCCAAGCTCTGGAGAGCAGGTGTGGGACCTGCAAGCTGAATCGTCCCAACTTCTTCCATCATTCTTTGGCTCAGGGACCTGGCAGACAGCTGACCCTCTGCCGACTGTGGTCCAGCAGGACGCAGCTCTGAGCCTCTGCCCTGCAAATCTCTTGGCCCATCACCCACAGGGCACAAGTGGCCAGTGCACTTCTTGGACGGGGAGCTGGTCTGCAGTAGTTGCTGCTTCTCCCACCCCAGCGGTCCCTGCCCTCCTTTACTCTCTGTTAGGCCCCAGGGAGGCTGTGACATGCCAGGACAGTCAGCGCTTGGTGCTGTCATAGAAAAGGCGCATCGTACGCTCGGCTGTGTTTATATCTGATTCATGAGTGAACCATCCGAGTGCCAAGCCCTGCTCTATAGCCCCTGGGAGGCAAACAAGGTAGGTATGGTCCCTGCCCAGGACTGGCCGGCAGCTTTCCCAGGACTGCCCAGCTGGGTGGGTAGTCTCCACCAGCCCTCATGGCTTCGGAGATGACAGCTGGGATGCCAGCTGGCATTTATCAACCTCTCCCCATGGGCCAGGCATTGCCAAGAGAGGTGACTTGCCCGCTGATCTTCAGTGAGCAGACACTAATGTGTGTGGTTGGGAAAGTGCTCTATCTGATTTGGTGTAGAACTTGACAAATCATTCCCAGATATGCAATTGATCACTCATTTCTCCCATTTATGCAGGAGGTCTGCTATGGATGTCACATCCCCAGAGTTACATATTTGATTACATATAGTAGAGCTTCAACCTGAAGTAAGTTCGTCTGATGGGTGATCCAATCTGATACAAAGAAATTAATGGGGAATGGGAGAGAATGTCATCAGGCCTATTTGCAGATGAGTGTCCTGGCTAAACCGAGGCATGAGAAGGAAAGCATAGGCTAGAGAGAGGAGGAAGATGGAAGAAGCTGGACTGTGGGTTGTCTTCCAATATTTGAATGTGTTTGCAATATTGCAGCTTAATAAACAAAAGGGAAAGGAGGGGAAATGAATAAAAGGTAAGGCTATGGAGAGTTCAATGTTTTGAGAGAATGAGAACTAAAGATAGAAAAGAACAATTTAGCTAATTAAGAGACCAGGCTTTTATTTGTTTTTACTGTGCAAACAAATCATTTGTCACCTCCTCTTACCCATCTCAAAGATAATGAGCCCCAGTTCCTGCTCTGAAGTTCAAGCCAATCATTTTCACTTAGTGATAGATACTCAAGTCTTTGATACTATGGGATGTCCAGAATGAGATCTGATCCCTGCCTTCCAGTATGCACAAAAATCAACTCAAAATGGATCACAGGCCCAAGTGTAGGGACTAAAACTGTACAATCTTTAAAAGAAAACTTAGGAGTAAATCTTCATGACCTCGGGCAGTCATGTCTTAGATATAGCACCAAAAGCACAAGCAATGAAAGAAAATGTAAATAAATTAAACTTAGTGACAATTTAAAACTTTTGTGCTGCAAACGATACCATCAAGAAAGTGACAAGACAACACCCAAAATGAGGTTGTCTCTATCAAAATATTTTCACATAAATATCTGATAATGGGCTTGCACCCAGAATGTATAAAGAACTACAGTTCATTAATAAAAAAGAAACTAATTTAAAAATGGGCAAAGGATTTGAATAGACATTTTTCCAAAGAAGATATACAATGTCCAATAAGCATCTGAAAAGATGCCCAACATCGTTAGCTATCAGAGAAATACAAACCAATGAGATACCACTTCACACCCATTAGAGTGGGTATAATAAAAAAACAGACAATACTAAGTGTTGGTGAGGATGCAGAGAAGTTAGAATCTTCCATGCGTTGCTGCTGAGAATGTAAAATGGGCAGCCACTTTGGAGAAATGTTTGGCAGTCCCTCAAAAAAGTTAAACAGAAACTTACCATATGACTCTACTTTCTTGGCTATATACTCAAGAGAAATTAAAACCATATCCATCTAAAAATTTGAATACAGATGTTTATAGCAGCAGTATTCATAAGAGCTGAAAAACAGAAACCGAAATGACCATCAACAGATGAATGGATAAACAAAACATGGCCTGTCTATACAGTATGATATTATTGGGAAAATAAAAATAAATGAAGTACTGATACATACTACACGTGGATAAAACTTGAAAACATTGTGCTAAGTGAAAAGACCAGATGTTGTGTGATTCTGTTTATATGCAATGTCCAGAACAGGGGAATCAGTGGAGATAGAAAGTGGATGGTGGCTACCAGGAGCTGAAGATGAGAGTGGAGTGTGGGAAATGACTGCTAATGTGATGGGATTTCTTTTGGGGGGGATAAATCTATTCTAAACTTAAAGCGATGATGGTGGTTGCATAGCTCTGTAAATATACTTAAAAACAACAACACTGTATTGTATACTTTAGATGGGTGAATTTGGGTTATGTGAAATATCTCAAAGTTGTTAAAAAAAAAAAAAAAGATGGAATGCCCCAGGGACAGGAAGCTTCAAAGAAGAATGGAAAGCACAACTTCCACGGAGCAAGACCCAGGGTTCTCCTTGACAAACTGGCCCATCTCTGCAAGCTTCCAGTCTCTGAAAGCTTACCTATCTCTAATTTCATCCTCAGTCTCCTGCCCCAGGGGAGTTCCCACCACTCCTCAAAGATGGTGCAATTGCCATCTCATACTTTGATTTCTCATGTGCCCTTAGATGTGAGAACCCTTCACATCCTTGGACGTCTCCTGGTAATCCCCAGCCCTTATTCCTCCAAACTGTGCTTGTCTGAACGAGAACTAGATAACAAGCAAACAGAAGGAAAGCCCCACATATTATACAAGTGGAAAATTTCTAACCCCTATTCAGAGTCTAAACTCGCACAAAAGGTAAGACTTCACCGAGGACAGAGAGGGGAGCTCTTCGGAGATGCGGGGGAGTTCGCAAAGTCGGAGGAAGGAAACGGTGAGCAGATGGAGAATGCTAATGCCAGCTAATATGTGCTACACAATTCCTGTGCTCCAGGCTCTGTGCTACGACCTTCGCCTACTCCTCAGAACCCTGTTAGGATGAAATGTGTTGATATTTGTAAAGTGTTTACAACAGTGTCTGGCACATCCTGAGTATTATATATGTGCCTGTTAAACCAAATATATACGTAAATGGAAAAGAGATAGGAACCATCCTTATCCCCATTTACAATAGGAGAACTGCAGCCCGAGCCACAGAGAGGGTTAGTAAATCCCCAAAGGGTTAGTTTAGTGCAACCTGATCCCCCGCTAAGAAAATGGGGAGAAAGGAAGCCAGTAAGAAAATGAGATAAAGAGAAAATGAAACAGTATAAAAGCTTTTCAGATTCCAATGAGCTGTTTGCAGGGGCTGTTGCTTAGGGTGGGGCTGCCTCGGAGAACTTGTTTGTTACCTGTGGCTGGGGGTAGAGTATACATGGGGAGAATTTTCTTTGTAACCTTCTATTATTAATGACTATTCAACAGTAATGTTAAACAATATGATATTTCCAGATTATATAATAGCTAGAGACATCACTTACGTTAGAATTTTCAGGGAGAAAGCAAAACACTTAATTTTGAATATACATTTGAAAAAAAGCAAAAGTCACACAAACAGAAAAACTGGAAGGGACTACATTTAGCAATAAATGAGTAATACATTTTCAAAAAGCTGCTGTTTATTGAGGATGCATTCCTTTAATGACAAAAACATAAACACTAAGGATTTAATTTTTTTAAAAGAAAAAAGATAGAAACCAGTGGGAGGGTAAAGACTCATCTAACCATCTCTTATTCCTGGCTAGAAGGAGGTTTGGACGGAATGTGGAAAGGGCTTAATTGCTCCAAGTACTCTGAATTTAATGGACCACTGCAAATGAAACTCTTCTAGAATTTGCAGAAATGGCTTCCATTTTCCCATACTTTTCCCACATAAAGATGGTTTTTCTATACATTCTTATAAAATAGTTTTTTTACATTGCTGATCTGGCCTTTGGCCTATAGTTTGTTCCCAAGCTACTCTGAACATCAGAATTACCTGAAGAAACTTTTTGAACTACACCAATGCCTGAACCCCAGCCCCAGAGACCAGTTTAACTTAGAGTGGGTAGGGCCAGGCATCCCTGTTCTAGATGATTCCAACAGGTGGCCAGGGCTGAAAACCACTGCTCTGAACCCTTGGCCCTCCCCACTGGCTCATAATTTCTTGACTTCTGACCAATAATTCTTTTTTCTTGGAAAATGTACAATCAGGACCAACGATAAATCCAGAGGTGGGGTGTAGAGGCTGCGTCAGTCTGGCGGCAGGTAGGTGGAGCGCTGGGAGTGGGGCAGCCAACTGACTGTGTGTGAGTTGGCGTTACTAACATCACCACCATGATTGGGCAGAGGGGAGGGTGGTAAGAGAGGAGGGGGCAATGAAGCATTTCTCTCAATGCCATCGAGAGAAAGTGAACTCAGTTTTGATAGCTGTGATGGTCAGGTTCATGTTTCAACTTGGCCAGGTGATGGTGCCTGACCTGGTTGTCTGGTCAACCAAGCACGGGCCTGTCTGTTGCTGTATAGACATTTCATGGACTTAAATCATGAGCACATTGGATTGGTTGCATCCACAGCTGGTTACATCTGCAGTCGGCTAAGGGGAGTGTCTTTTGCAATGAGTAACAATCTAACCACCTGGAGACTATTAAGGAGAATTCAGAAGAGAGACTCTCTCCTCCCACTTCAGGCGGCCAGCCTCTCCTGGGGAGTTTGTTGAGTACCTTTATTGGAGCTGTCAGCTCACAGCCTAACCTACAGATTTTGGACTCTTACGTCCCCACTGTTGTTGAGACACTTTTTATAAATCTCATATTTACAGATATCTCCTGTTGTTTCTGTTTCCCTAGAGAACCCTGACCAATACAATGACCTTCTAACTTCCAGGGCTAGTGTGCATGAGCCAGACTTCTTTTTTTTAATGAGGTATAACTCTTTCAGAGTAAAAAGTTAGGTTTCTTCCCCACTGAAAATAAGTGAGGGAAATAAAAAAGCAGGAAATAAAACTGGAAAATCTCTTGAGAAAGTTACTGTGCTGAGGTCTGTTCTGTATGAGGGCATCCTCAACCAGAAGTCAATGAATTGATGGGTTTCTGGGCGTTCCTTTAGACGCCCACATATCATTTCACGTGCACGTGTGCATAAATGCACTTTATATAGGAGGCCTATAAATTTTATTCTCAAAAGGGTTCATGAACATAATAAATGAAAACAACAGCCCTATGAAAAAAATACTTAAATTCCTGTCTAGAGTTTGGAGGAACAGATGTTTTTGAAATTCTCTCTTAAGTATTTTTTAAACAAACACTCTGTTAATCATAATAAAAGAAAGAAAGCAAGAGAGATACTGGTGTGTACAGTTCAGCCCTTAAAAGATGTGTGTGTGTGTTGCACGCGTCTGGTTGTTTATTGGAACTTAAGCTGACTTTAAAATTCATGAGGAAGAATAATACCAGATTTTGCAGCAAAAGTAACTCTCATACGCTTTGGTAAGGATATGATTTGGCACATCTGTAAAATGAAAAACTATTTTTTATTATCTATTAAGATAATAGTCAACAGAGCTGCAGGCACACGAGCACCAGAGGATATGCACGAGAATGTCCTCAGCAGCATTTTTCTTAACAGCCAAAAAATGTAAACACCCTAAAGACCGTGAACAGCGGAGTGATGAATAAATGGCGGCAGTCAGACAATGGAATTCCCTGCAGCAGTGGAAAGGAGTGAAACACAGCTATATAAGACAACATGTATGAAAACAATAGATAGAATTTGAACCAAACAGACACAAGAGAAAACACATGGAATGATCTCGGTTATATAATGCTCAAAAACAGTCAAAACCAACCTATGGTGTTAGAAGTCAGGATAGGGGTTACCTCTAGAATGCTTCCAGAATGCTACTATTTCTCTGTTTCTCGGGGGATACTTGGGTATAGTCACTTTGTGATAATATGTTAAGTTGTACACTTATAGTTTGTATGCCTTTATCTATAAATATTATACTTGACTTTTTTTAAAGAACAACCTCTGCTTCTGTATCTGCAAACACATATGCTACGTTAAACTTAAATGATAAATTATTTAAATATATAATGTATTGCTACAAATATCAACATAGAAAATTGACAAAATAAATGAAAAGAAGTTTCGTGAAAGAGTGTCACGGTCAAGCATTTCCCAAATGGCAGCACAGGTGGGAGATGCCAGTCTGACTCTCCACACTTCCACACATTTGGCCAGTAAGAACACAGTGAGCCCAAATGGGTTTAGATGGTTTAATTCTCATGGCACAGCAGAAAGTATGAGCTTCATGTTCAAATCAGTTTCTCCTACAGCTCTCCAAGTCCCATGGAGGCTATGTAGATGTAGGACCAGAGGAAGCCACATACACAAGGGCCTGACACAGCTGAGGAACACTGAGCTTAGGAAACCCCCATCTCAGAATAGGATGCTGGGGAAACTACGCATTCTCTCCCCCAGCAGAGGGGGAGATGGAAGCAAATCTACTCTGAAGAGGGAGAGAGGTCTTTATCTTTCCTATCCTGGAATATCTCCATGGAGAGACATATATTCTCTCTTCTCTGTCGCAGTCAGGAAACAATTTTGCCCTCTGACCCAGAGGAGGATGTTAACTGTACCTTTAAAATCTGTTTAGGCAAACATTCTTAAAAAAAGAAATAAATAATTGGAAAGATATCCCATGCTCATGAATTAGAAGAGTTAATATCATTAAAATGTCAATCAACTCAAAGTGATTTACACCTCCAATGCAAGCCCTGTGAAATCCATCAGCTTTCTTTGCAGAAAAGGAAAAGCCAACCACCAAATTTATTAGGAAGGGAAAGGGGTCCTGACTATCAAAAACAAAAACAAAACAAACACTTGAAAAAGAACAAGCTTGAGGACTCACATGTCTCAGTTTCAAACTTATTACAAACCCATACTAATCAAAACAGTGTAGTACTGGCTTGCAGAAAGCCAGACATAAAGATCAATGGAAGAGAATTGAGGGGTCAGAAATAAACCTATATATCTATGGCCAACTGGTTTTTTACAGTGGTGCCATATCCATTCAGTAGGGAAGAAAATAGTCTGTTCCACAAATGCTGCTAAGAAAACTGGATATTCATATGCAAAAATAATGAAAGTAGAGCCCTACCTCAAACCATGTATAAAAATTAAGTTAAAATGGATTGGTAACCTAAATATGAAAGCTATAACCATAAAACTCTTAGAAGAAAATATAGGTAAAGATCTTCGGGACTTGTATTAGGCAATGGATTCTTAGACTTTATGCCAAAAACACAAGAACAAGAGAAAAAATAAATGGGACTTCATCAAAATGAAAAACTTTTGTGCATCAAAGGATATTGTCAAGAAAGTGATAAGAAATCTACAGAATGGGAGGAACTATTTCAAAAGCAAATATCTGATAAGGATTTATATCAAGGCTATATAAGAACTACAACTCAACAACAAAAAGACAAATAACCTAATTTAAAAATGGGCAAAGTACTTGAATAGATATTTTTCTAAAAAAGATATGAAAGCGGCCAATAAACACATGAAAAGATGCTCAGATCATTAGCTAATAGGAAAATGAAAATCAAATCCACAAGACCACCTCACACCCACTAGGATGGCTATTACCAAAAAACAAAAAAAAAAGGAAAATAAGTGTTGGCAAGGATGTAAAGATATTGGAATATCTTGTGCATGGATGGTGGGAATGTAAAATTGTGCAACCTCTCTGAAAAACTGGTGGTTCCTCAGAAAGTTAAACATAGAACTTACCAAAAGTCATGACCCAGCAATTCTTCTTCTAGGTAGAAACTCAAAAGACTCGAAAGCAGGTATTTGAACAGAT
Source organism: Myrmecophaga tridactyla (assembly GCA_004026745.1). NCBI lineage: Eukaryota > Metazoa > Chordata > Mammalia > Pilosa > Myrmecophagidae > Myrmecophaga > Myrmecophaga tridactyla. The sequence continues at coordinate 16,120 of PVIY010029362.1, forward strand.
ATTGTGCACCAATTTTCATAGGAACATTATTCACAACACCCAAAATGCGGAAGCAACCCAAATGTCTATCAACAGATGAA
>PVIY010029363.1:6568-32201 GCA_004026745.1 Myrmecophaga tridactyla
GGGGGGGGGGGGGGGGGTGAAGCCCAACTCAGGTGGAATCCCTCCCTCAAGGAATTCAGACACCAGGGCTTGGTCATTTGAAGCCATTAAAACCAGCCTACAACCTCTCCTCTGTCTCCACCACGCCCCCAGCAGGGACAGTCTGCCAAAGTTAAAAGTACCACATCATCTTACACTGGTGGGACCTGCAGGCAGACAAGCACCACAAAGAAAAACAGAGCCCAGAGACACAGGAAAGTCTTTCAACCTGCTGGGTCTCACCCTCAGGGAAAACTGACACAGCTGATTCTTTCCTCCTGATAGGAGGCCAGTTTGGTCTGGGAAAATCTGGCTGGGGTCTATAATACCTAAGTAGACCCTCCTAAGGGTGGGGGGGAAAAGGCACCATAAAATAGGGCAAGAAACAAGAAAACAAGAACTGAAAACTTCTCCTCTGTTAAAGAAAACCTAAGCTAGAGGTCCAGATAAAGCTGAACTGAATGTCAAAGAACCGACAGACAACAAATTCATCCAGCAAGAAAACCCTAGGTAAAAGAACTGAAAGCAATCTCCAGAATAAACTAATTAAGGTAATTAAATGCCTAGACACCAGCAAAAAATAACAAACCACACTAGGAAAATTGAAGATATGGCCCAGTCAAAGGAACAAACCAACAATTCAAATGAGATACAGGAGCTGAAACAATTAATTCAGAATATACAAACAGACATGGAAAACCTCATCAAAAAGCAAATCAATGAACTGAGGGAGGATATAAAGGAGGCAAGGAATGAACAAAAAGAAATCAAAAGTCTGAAAAAAACAAATCACAGAACTTATGAGAATGAAAGGCTCAGCAGAAGAGATTAAAAAAAAAAAAACAATGGAAACCTACAATAGTCGATTTCGAGAGGCAGAGCACAGGATTAGTGAACTAGAGGACAGAACACCTGAAATTCGACAAGAAAAAGAAAATACAGGGAAAAAAACGGAAAAATATGAGCAGAGACTCAGGGTATTGAATGACAATATGAAGCACACGAATATACTGTGGTGGGTATCCCAAAAGGAGGATAGAAGGGAAAAGGAGGAGAAAAACTAATGGAGGAAATTATCACTGAACATTTCCCAACTCTTATGAAAGACTTAAAATTACAGATCCAAGAAGTGCGGCCTACCCTAATAGATCCAAATAGACGTACTCCAAGACATTTACTAATCAGAATGTCAGAGGTCAAAGAGAAAGAGAGAATCTTGAAAGCAGCAAGAGAAAAGCAATCCATCACATACAAGGGAAGCCCAATAAGACTATGCGTAGATTTCTCAGCAGAAACCATGGAGGCGAGAAGACAGTGGGATGATATATTCAAATTATTAAAAGAGAAAAACTGCCAACCAAGAATTCTATATCCAGCAAAATTTTCCATCAAAAACGAGGGAGAAATTAAAACATTTTCAGACAAAAAATCACTGAGAGAATTTCTGACCAAGAGACCAGCTCTACAAGAAATACTAAAGGCAGCACTAGAGACAAATACAAAAAGACAGAAGAGAGAGATGTGGAGAAGAGTGTAGAAAGGAAGAGTATGAGTAAAGGTAAAAAGAAGGAAAATTAGATATGACATATAAAATCCAAAAGGTAAAATAGTAGAAGAAAGTACTACCCGTGCAGTAATAACACTAAATGTTAATGGATTAAACTCCCCAATCAAAAGACACAGACTGGCAGAATGGATTAAAAAACAGGACCCATCTATATGCTGTCTCTACTCAAAGGACATGAGGGCAAGGGCACAAATGGACATTTGCACGCCAATGTTTATAGCAGCATTATTTACAATTACCAAGAAATGGAAACAGCCAAAATGTCCATCAACAGACAAGTGGCTAAACAAACTGTGGCATAAACATATGATGGAATATTATGCAGCTATAAGACAGAATAAAGTTATGAAGTATGTAACAACACGGATGGACCTTAAGGACATTATGCTGAGATTAGCAAAAAACGAAAGGACAAATACTGTATGGTCTCACTGATATGAACTGACATCAGTGAATAAACTTGGAATATTTGGTTGGTAACAGAGACCATCAGGAGAGAGAAAGAGGGTAAGATATTGGGTAATTGGAGCTGAAGGGATACAGATTGTGCAACAGGACTGAATATAAAAACTCAGAAATGGACAGCACAATACTACCTAACTGTAATACAATTATGTTAAAACACTGAATGAAGCTGAATGTGAGAATGACAGGAGGGCTGGGGGCATAAATGAAATCACAAAGAAAGATAGACGATAAAGATTGAGATGGTATAATCTAGGAATGCCTAGAGTATATAATGATAGTGACTAAATGTACAAATTTTTTAAATGTTTTGGCATGAGGAAGAACAAAGGAATGTCATTACTGCAGGGTGCTGAAAACAGATGGTAATTAATATTTAAAAATTTCAACTTATGTGTGAGATTAAAGCAAAAAATGTTTATTTGGTACAAAATTTATATTTTGACTAGTGCATCTCCTAATATAACTTATGTAGATAGTTGGCTGAACAACATAAGTACATGGAACCTTGGGTAGGACATGAGGCCTCTCTCTCCAGCCAACACAACAAGCAAACTCACCACCCTCCCTCTGTCTACATGCAACATGACTCCCAGGGGTGTGGATCTTCCTGGCAACATGGGACAGAAATCCTAGAATGAGCTGAGACCCAGCATCAAGGGATTGAGAAAACCTTCTCAACCAAAAGGGGGAAGAGTGAAATGAGACAAAGTGTCAACGGCTGAGAGATTCCAAACAGAGTCGAGAGGTTATCCTGGAGGTTATTCTTATGCATTAAGTAGATATCACCGTATCATTCAAGATGTAATGGAGAGGCTGGAGGGAACTGCCTGAAAATCTAGAGCTGTGTTCCAGTAGCCACGTTTCTAGATGATGACTGTATAATGATACAGCTTTCACAACGTGACTGTGAAAACCTTGTGTCTGATGCTCCTTTTATCTACCTTGTCAACAGATGAGTAGAACCTATGGAATAAAAATAAATAATAGGAGGAACAAATGTTAAAATAAATTCAGTTTGAAATGCTAGTGATCAATAAAAGGGATGGGTAAGGGGTATGGTATGTATAAATTTTTTTTTGTTTTCGTTTTATTTTCCTGTTGTCTTTTTATTTCTTTTTCTGAATTGATGCAAATGTTCTAAGAAGTGATCATGATGATGAATATGAAACTATATGATGGTATTGTGAATTACTGATTATATATGTAGAATGGAATGAGCATATGTTAAGAATGTTTGTGTTTCTTTCTTGTAATATTTCTTTAAAAATTAATTTTAAAATGTACTTAGAAATGTATTGCTTTTTGTATGTTTTTTTCACAATTTAAAAAAGTCCAAATGACAATAAACTAAATAAAAATGTCTGTTATATGTCGTCTTAACCAGTCTATACTAAGAAGTTTATGAATAAAATTACTGCATACTTGAATTTTACTTTATAGTCTAGACAGCTGAACAAGTTACAAATAAAATTCTCATACTTATATAAAACTATAGAGCCTGGATAAATGAAAAGGGAACAGGAAAAGATAATTTGGACCTACTTACTTGAAAAGATCAAAAACAAGGTTTCAGTGAAAGCAAAGTGAACCTACAAAGCATACTCTAAAAAGTACACTTGGTCAGCAGAAAAACAAACCAATAACCTTATACCGTTGTTCTGTGAGCACTATTACAAGGGAAATAAATTACTTCTAAAATGACATATTTCACAACCACAGGATAATCACAATGATCCAAGTTACCATTAGTTGATTTACCAATTAGAATCAGTCTAATTAAGTTTAGTAAGTTTCCCCAAGTAGAAATCAACCCAGTCACTGAGTACCAAATTTACTCACTTTTGTCACAGAACATTTCGTTTGTGAGATTTTTAAAAAACTAGTTATTGAGATTAAAAAACTTCCACGTACCATCTTATTTAGGAATCAACTTTGCAATTAAGCATTAACAGTGTTTTTTTTTGCATGGGCAGGCACTGGGAAGCGAACCTTGGTCTCCGGCATGGGAGGTGGGAACACTGCCTGCTGAGCCACCGTGGGCTGTCCTTAACGGTTATTTTTATCGAGTTTATTTATTCTGAAATTTTGTGCTCTAATAATTAAATACTTATTAACTGCTAATAAATTTACTCAAAGTACAACAAATCTTTTTACCAAAATATCAGAAGTATGTTATCTCATGAAACTCCTTATTTGGTCAAAGAGTTCTGAAAATACTAATAAACAATTCAGAGTTCATTTATAAAACAGGACCACTTAAAAGGGAAAGATCATGAAGGACTTCACTCTTTAAAACAAGTACAGAGAAAATTCTAATATCTACACTATTTAATCAGTTCAAAAACCTCTCCAACACACTTCATGAAAATTCTTTAGTAAGACAATTGTAATTTTTTGAATCCTAGTCAGTAGCAAAAATTTCTAAGAAAAATATAGACTGCATGCTCCAGTCAATTTTAATCTACCTTTTCCTACTTAAACCATATTCTGAATCTAGATCTCTCTGCTTGCAGTATTTTACAAGCCATTCAAGATATGTTTCTAAAACCTTAAGCCAGTAAGCACAGAACAGAAAAAGAAGATATCCTATAGGAACCCTCCTGAGAGAGAGTTTATATTTTGCAATCAATTGTCTCAGCTTTGAGTAGAAAAGCAGGTATGAACTTGAAAGGACATAACCAAGAGAACATCTCGGTGTTTCTTTAAATGGACATACCCATTTGCAGAGAGAGATGTACGGCAAAAATGTTTTAAAAAGAAAACAGATTTTAAGACAGGGAGAATGGATTGCACTCTAAAAGATACAGTAAGACTTCCCTCAAAAGATTTAACAATAAACATCACTGCCCCTATTCCTGAGGGTTTCATAATCTAGCTGGGACAATAAACATAAAACCAGCAGTTTTGCAGTACAAAATTTGAGTGCTACTATAAGTACATGGAACCTTGAATAAGGCATGAGATTTTGTAGATTTGTCCAGAGGGAGGCCCCGATAAATCCTAGAGTGATTTGAACAGTGAATAAAAAAGTATCTGTAAAGTCTCCTTGGGGGAATGGTGAGAAAGGGGGGAAATTCAACTTCCCCATTTGGAGAACTGATATTCTCACAAGCAAAAGTAGGGACAACCAAATCATATAGGCCAAGCCCTCAATCTTGGGGTTTGTTCATATGAAACTTATCCCTGCAAAGGACAGATTAGCCCTACTTAAAATTAGGCCTAAGAGTCACCCCCAGAGAACCTCTTTTGTTGCTCAGACGTGGCCTATCTCTCTATCAGCCAACATGACAGGCAAACTCACTGCCCTCCCCTTCTCTATGTGGGACATGACTCCCAGAGGTATAAACCTCCCTGGAAATGTGGGACAGAAATCCTAGAATCAGCTGGGACTCAGCATCAAGGGATTGAGAAAGGCTTCTCGACCAAAAGGGGGAAGAGAGAAATGAGACAAAATAAAGTGCCAATGGCTAAGAGATTTCAAACAGAGTTGAGAGGTTATTCTCACACATTATATAGATATCACCTTTTTAGTTAAGGTATATTGGAGAGGCTGGAGGGAAGTGCCTGAAAACGTACAACTGTGTTCCAATAGCCACATTTCTTGAAGATGATTGTATAATGATATACCTTTCACAATATGACTGTGTGATTGTGAAAACCTTGTGTTTGATACTCCTTTCACCTATGGTATGGACAGATGAGTAAAACATACGGATTAAAAATAAATAGGGGGAACAAATGTTAAAATTTGAAAATATGTATATTGGATAGATGGAAATACTAGTGGTCAATGAAAAGGAGGAGTAAGGGGTATGGTATGTATGAGTTTTTTCTTTTTATTTCTTTTTCTGGAGTGTTCTAAAAAATGATCCTGGTGATGAATACACAACTATGTAATGATATTGTGAGCCACTGATTGTACATCATGTATGGAATGTTTTGTATGTAAAGAATGTATGTGCTTGTACATTGCTATCAATTGTACATTGCTATCAATAAAGATTTTTAAAAAATTAAGTGATACATGAGAGACATGCACAAAGTGCTTCAATGATCACAGAAGAAATGAATAAAGGAAGACTTGTGGTAGGAGTTGATATGAGCTGGGTAGTCTTGAGTTAAAGTTGGAGTATACCAGGAAGCAATAAGAGATGCAGGTCTTTAGGCCATTCAGGCAATGAACATAGCAGGCAATATGGTGACATGAAAGAACATGTTAGGGAACACTAAGAAGTTTGACTAGAAGGTGCATGATAAAAAAGTGGCAGAACGGAATGATACGTTAATGTTTTTGTTTGTTTGTTCTTAATTTTTTTAAATTAATAAATACTTTTTTTTTAAAGTGGCAGAGATGGGGTGGGTATGGGAGGACAGAGTAAACTATGGGGAGACTTGTTTGTTAAGTTAAGGAAACACAGCAATACATCCTTGGGCAATGAGGCAGCAACTAAAACAGAGATGAGAAATAAGATTGATTTGTTTTTTAGAGATACCTGGAGGCACCGTGAGAAGTCAGAACCTGGCAGACCAGTCACTGCAATGAGTTCAGGTACAGGGCTGGGCTACAGAGGATTGCAATTAAGTTCATACTGAAATAAAAAATGAAATAATGAGGATCTAAATTAGCATGGTAGGGCAAAATTCTTGCCTGCCATGCCGGAGACCCAGGTTCAATTCCCAGAGCCTGCCTATGCAAAAAAAAAAAAGTCTAAATTAGTGTAGTAGCAGAAGGAATAAACAAATAGAATTTAGTTATATAACTGAACGCTATGGGTAGGGCTTTAAATTATCATCTATAGATTTGACAGTTGCGTGTTAATGCTGTTGCAAGAGAAAAAGGCTAAATAGGAACAGCAGGCAATCATGGGAAGTTAGAAAAGATCAGCATTCAAGGGCAATTCTACTATATGAATTTGGATTAGCGATAGGAACTCCAAGCCTCATTTTCTTTATCTGTAAAATGGGGTTATATCTATGATATACATAACTTTGAAAGGATTAAATGAGAGATTAATGAAATGAGCTAAATATAGTACCATGGCTGCATATTAAATGCCCATCAACTGTCAGTTCTTACCAGCATTATTAAGTTGGAAGCAACACCGCTGATAAAGCCTTTGATGAGCTGTGCCCCCTGTTCTGCATTACCTAACAAACCAAGTTCCTTCAGAGCCTGTGTTACAGTTACAGCACAGCAACAAGCACACTCAATAAACAGTTGTTCAATAATTGCTATGAAGGGAAATGTCCAACATACGCTTGTTCTATTAGAAAGAACCAAGCCTTCCCCTTGCCTTGGGATACAACTCAAGTATTAACTATTTCAGTAATAAAAACTTGTTAAAAAAAATACACTGGAGTCATTCTATCAATGAAATGATATATCAAACAATGATCTACTAACTAAGAACAACCCTAGGGCTATAGTACACTGTTTGTACTTAATAAACATTCACATCTTCCACACAAGGTGTTTTGATGTGAAACCCTAATCTCAGAGATCCGGAAGAAGATTAACTGAATCTAGTTTTCAGTCTGCACTGAGTTTCATTTCTTAGAATGCAGAAAACCACGGATAAGAATTTGTGAACTTATAAATGAAGGAATTAAAAATTTAAAACATTAACTATTAATTTAAATAAGAAAACTGCTCATCTACGCTAAACTCAATACTGCCAAAAGCTTTCCTATTTAGAAATCCCAAAATATATAAATAAATATCACGAGGGAGGGTGTTTACAAATATATTATTTTCTCTATATGTTTTTAGACCAACCATTTAGCACGAAATTTAATAGTCATCTCATTATTACATTATAAATTTCCAAAACTGATGTAGATCATTGTAGTTTAGAACTAGTTTTGTGAATTTCAGGAATTTCACATTTAAATGCAACCCACAATTTTAAATTCCAACCCAGCATACACTTTGTACATATATAAAGTCATTTCTTATGATAATATGGCATTTTTAAAGCTTTAATTCACAAACTAATTGCTTCAACAATTGCGTACACTGAAAATTTTAAGAAAACCAAGGCAATGGACACTCTCCTTCCAAAAGAGAAACCTTTGAAACATGAAACAATCCTTAATGGAGGGAAAAAAAACTAAAGCAGGGCGCATGGGTGGTTCCGCCGTAGATGCTCATCTTCCATGCAGCCAGACTATGCAACCCCCCGGCAAAAAACAGAGACAAACAAACAAAAAAAAACCTGCAGGATTTCATGTTGCTGAGGTTCACCAAGATCAGAAATGATGGTTTTTTGCATAAGATTTATAGTTCTCAACCTATAATTCTCTCTCTATAGTGAGTAGACAGGCAAAGAGGCATTGCCAGGCAAAGCATGCTGACCCAAAGGAAAAAAGCCCGAAAAGGCAGAGAAAACCAAGAGACAGAGTGAACACTCTACCTACAGCTTTCATCACTCCTGACCTGAGCATCAAGATTTAACTTCCCTTCCTACAAATACACTTCAATGGTGCAAATTAAAAGTGCTTGCCCATTATTTACAACTGCTAAAAGATAAAAACAACCCAGGTATTCATCAACTGATGAATGGATAAATAAAATGTGATATATACATACGACAGAATATTAAGCAGCTGTATGAAGAAATGAAGTCATGACACACGTGGTTGCATGGATGAACCTTTAGGACATTATGTTGTGTGAAGTAAGTCATAAAAAAAAGACAAATATTGTATGACCTCACTGACATGAACTAAATATAACTAGCAAAATCATGGTGTTAAGATCTAGAACACAGGTCAACAGAAAATAGAATGAGGGTAAGGAATGGGGAGCTGATGTGCCAAATATATAGTAAGACTGATTGTAAATGTTTGGAAATGGATGGAGGTGATGGGAGCACATTTTAGTGAATGTAACTTGGTGCAACGGTGGTCAAAAGGGAAAGTTCAGGGTCATGTATGTTACTAGAAGGAAAGCCAGAGGATGAAAATGTTCTAGAACGGATTGTGGTGATATATGCACAACTCTGAATATACTAGAAGACAGTGAATGTACACACTTTTAGATGGATTGTACGTTATGTGAATTTTATCTCAATAAAACTGCTTAAAAACAAAAAAACCTCACTGGAAACCAAGGGAAAAAAAAGTATTTGCCACAGTAAACTGATAGTTTACTGTCACATATTTGTCCGACAAAGTCCCTAAAATAAACTGGATGTCCTGTGGCTTTCTGAATATTTTCTTAATCAGAGAAACAAATGGAAACAAAGCCAGCAATGCATACAATGAAAGCAGAATCTACATGTAAGAATATAGAGACAAAACATTTAATGACTTGTGCTCCATTGACTCTGCCCAGGAAACAAGTGTCTTCTACTGCACCACTGCCTTGGGAGAGTCAATCTTTCAAAAGCTCACTGCCCCTCAGCAGAGGCTGTAGGTTTAGTGGTGGCATGCAATGTTCTTTCAAGGAATTGTCATCTTCTGAATAAGCATCGAGCGTCACTACAAATAACCTGATTTTAAGGCAGTTAGCACACACGGCATAGTCTCGGCCCTTCTTTTACGGGTATATTTAACCAGGACAAAAAAAACACACAACTTTATAAAAAGAAACTCCATTTAAAAAACGCAACTAAATCACCTAATCTGTACAGGCTTATGTTAACTTTTTATACTATAATGTTATTGTCCTCTCATTAAATGGCCTTGGAAGATGTACTCTCCCAAGAGAACAAAGGTGGAAGGGAAAGAACCAAAACAAAAGAATACAGTTAAAACACTTTAGTACCATATAGATTTGCCCATTTAATTAAGTCACCTTTCTGTTTCTTCTACTCTACTAATCGGGTATGAAATCAATTTTTCTGAGCCTTAGGTTCTACAACTGTGAAAGTCAACATGGATTGCTTAGAGTAGTACAATGAGAAGAATGCATATCTTCTCAAGACCTACAATTTAAATGTTCAAGCACCTCAAATATTTGTTTATTCATTCAGTCATATTACAAAAGTTAAGCCCCAAACTTCAATTCTGAAAAGTAAAAGTTATTTCACGTATCATTAAGTATTTATTTACTACTAATATTAAGAAATCAGTCATGCCTTTAGAATGAGTAATCAATCCAATAGGTGTTACACATCTACTGGAGTAACAACATTAATAGTTCTATATTATGTTTGTATATATGCAGAGATACATACACTTATATATATAGAAAAACAGCAGTTTTTTATATATGTGTATATATATATTTTCTCCCAGTACATTTTCCTTATAAATGAAAAACTAAAGCACGAGTTCAAGTAATGTGCCCAAGGTCACAAAAGTTAGTAAGTGCAAAAAACGCAAACCTACATCTGACACCAAAGCCTAGCTCTTTTACTCCTCTCCAAAATGGTAGCCGCTGGCTACATGTGGCTATTGAGCAATTGAAATGTGGTTAGTCTCAACCGAGAACGCTCTAAGTATAAAATGCACAAGACATTTCAAAGATTTAGTGTGGAGAAAAAAAAAAAGCAAAGCATCTCACCATAATTTTACAGATTGCATGTTGACGTAAAAGTATTTTGGATATAATAAGCTTAATAAAATATGTTCTTAAAATAATTTCACCTATTGCCTTTTACTTTCTAACTGTAGCTACTAGAAAATTTAAAATTACATGTGGTTTGCAATATATTTATATTCAACAGCACTGATCTAGACTATCGTACAGGGTATCTTACAAAAAAAGCATAAAACCAGTTTAACCATGTTCCATAGAGAACACAATCACATACTTTCCCATCTTAACTAATAGATATTTTACAACTAAGTTACTGTAACCAACAGAATAGAATCCTATAACAAAAAAATATAATTCCACCTGTTTAATTTTCAATCTTCCAGAATAAGACATATTTTAAAAAGTTTTCTACTATTAAAATGCTTTATTCCAACTACAAAAATGTTAGATTCACCCAGAAACTCTAAAAATTACAGAAAAACCAAAAAAGAATCCATCATCCCACCAGAGTTCATGTTTTGATCAGTTACTCCTTCAAGGAACGTACATTAAGTTGAATTTTAGGTGGGATAATGTAGTTCATCAATTTGTAACTTGCTTTTTTCTGATTACTAGATTATGAATACTTTCCTTTGTCGTTACAAACTTCTGAAAAGCATTTTTCAAATTTTTTATTCTGGGATAATTTTATATTTGCAGGAAGTTGCAAAGATAGTACAAAGAGGTCCTATGTAATCTTCATTCACTTTCCCTGCTATGGTTAAATCTTGATCACAATACAGTATCAACCAGGAAAGATGACAGATACAATATATGCTTAATTCTATGCTGTTTTATCACACGTGTAAATTCCTATAACCACCACCACAATCAAGATACAAATCTATTTCAGTACCATATAGATCTCCCTTATGCTATCCCTTTATAGTCACACCCACCCCTAAGTATTCTCCATCTCTATCATTTTGTCATTTCGAGAATGCTAGGTTGTACAGTAAGTGTATATTTAGTTTATATGAAACTGCTAAACTATTTTTGAGTGATTGTACCACTTACAGCCCATTTACATTCCTACTAACAATGTTTATGCAATCTCAAAACATTTTTAACTCCTTAAAATATTCCATCATGGATTTCCCACAACTTTCAACATTGTCTACTGATCCCAATTTAGGTAATTTTCAATTTTTTAATAATAAAGACACAACTATTACATTTAACACAGACATGTTTATGTGTAGGTCACAAAATTCCTTCACGTTAAACTGCTAGGTCACAGTGTACAAAATTTTAAAGGTATTTGATACCAACTGTCATTAATGGCCTCAATTTAAATCAACTTACACAATCAACAAGAATCTATGAGAATTTCTTGGTCTCATTAATATCATTTGTTTTATTCTATAAAATTTGATTTGTCAAAAAATGTTTATTTTAAATTTTGAGTAATGGGAAGGTTATTCATTTCTCATTTATTGATAATTTGTAATTTTTTAATTACCTGTCATGTTTCTCAATAACCTTTTACTGGAATTTTGGCTTACTGATTATAAAAGACGTCTTTGCTCATTAAGAAGACTAGTTTTGTCTCTTAGATATGTTGCAAAGAAACAGGATTTTTAAAATACATTATGCCTGAAATCTAATCCAATTGTAATGCAAAATAATAGCTGATTTTAGAATATACAGAGATACAAATTGGTTGATATGGTTCCAATTTAGAAATACTCCTATATTCAGCACCATGTTATCATCAAGTAGTTGCGTTTAATGCCAAATCCACACAAATAAACAAGGTTCCTAGAATGTTAATTGGTTACTTCTCTAAAGTTCACTCTGAAATACCAAGGTATAATTTTTCCATAACAAACATCAAAAACTATCCTCAACTTCATTAGGTCCGGATGGCTTCTCTTCAGGAGAATTTAATGTCATCTAAATAACAGCTCTCAAAGAGTACTCCTGTGCTGGTTTTAATTTGTGGACCCCAGAAAAACCATGTCCTTTAATCCTCATTCAGTATTGCTGGGTGGGAGTTTTAAAATTATCCACAGAGATGTGACCCACCCAATTGTGGGTGGTAACTTTTGATTAGATGATTTCCATGGAGGTGAAAATCATCAAGACAGGGTTGCTTACTGGAGCCCTTTAAGAGGAAACCATTTTGGAAAGAGTGACAGAGCCCCATGCAGCCAGGGAACTTTGGAGATGAAGAAGGAAAACGCCCCTGGGGGAGCTTCTTGAAACAAGAAGCTGAGAGAGAAAGCCGCCATGTTCGCCATGTGCCGTTCCAGTTGAGAGAGAAACCCTAAACGTCATCGACCTTCTTGAACCAAGTTATTTTTTCCTGGATGCCTTAGATTGAACATTTCTATAGCCTTGCTTTACGTGGGACATTTTTACGGCCTTACAACTGTGGATTTGCAACTTATTAAGTTCCCCCTTTTAAAGGATGTTCTGTTTCATTCCGGCAGCTAGTAAACTAGAACTACCCAGACCAGCAACATCAACATCGTATGGGCATACGGGAACTTGTTAGAAGTGCAGATTCTCAGCTCTACCCCAGAACTACTAAATACAAAACTCACAGTCCAGCAATGTATGTTTTAACAAGCCTTCCACGTGATCCTGAGGCATGCTCAAGTTTGAGAATCGTCACTATAAACAAACCTACTATAAAGCCATTAAGTCTGGATTTCCCTGGTGTGTAAAAGGACTCTGGCAAAGTTGATTTGGCTTTACAATTAAGTATTCAATGACATAATTTGGTTCTTCCCAAATTGAAAACAATCTAGAAAGAAAACTGGATTTTAACTCTTATTTTCTACCACTACAAACCCTAAAACCATGAAGCGTTCAATTTTTTCCCCATTAGAAGTGTCCAAAATGAACCATATAGACCAACAAGCCAGCACGTCTTTGAAGTCAAAGAGATGGTTTGTTTCATGTCACACACAACCGGATTCCCCCCTCCCCACAAGAACTACCACTTAGATCATTCTGAAAATTCAATGAAATAGCATATTAAAGCATGGCACCTGGAAAAGTACAGTTACTCAAATTTTTGTAATTTGATACATGAATAAACTGCTAATAAATGAATTTTTAAAAAACTAATTCTGACTGGCAAGATTATGGGTGAGCTTTATGTTTTTCTTTAAAATAAGTACATAAAACCTTCATAACTAGAAAAATAAAGTGACCAAATAACTAATTGTAAAAGAAAATAAAACTTATAGAATGTCAGTATTTTTAGGTTCACTAATCTTCGTTGATATCTTTCTATCCTTTATCCATACAATAAATGTATAAAAATAATATGCCAGGTGCTAAAGTGATATCATATAAATTAAACACAACTCCCACCTTCCTGGGGCTTATTATAGCTCAAAATTAGAACTGAACATATCAGGTGGTTTACTAAACAATAGTAGGTATTTTCTATGCATATAAGTAAATGTCCCCTTTCCACTGTGAGTGAGGCTTGGCCAATCAGGGCAACAAAGAATGGTATACTTTTTAATGGCTAAAATGGCTTTAAAGACTACTCTCTTGTTTCGGTTTAAGGTGACTGGAGATTTTTTTTGGGGGGGATGGGGGGGTACATGGTCCAGGAATCAAACCCGGGTCTCCTGCATGGAAGGTGGGCATTCTAACCACCCCATGCACCGGAGACTTTTATTTCCTGCAAATCTGAATATTTTGTACCACTTAGGGTGGTATTTAAAAACTTAAGTTTTATGAAAGAACAAAGAAAAAGATAAATAAACCTCAAAATCTACTATTTTAGGAAATCTGAGCTGTTCTTAGAAAGCAATTACCCGGTTTGTTTTTTCCCTTTGATTAACCATCATGCCCTTTATGTGCTATAAGACCCAATACTGATGAAACTGACATCATACAACACTCTTAATTTCCTGTCTCCCAAAGGCTATCAATGTTTCATCTTAAATTACATCACTTATGCCCTTAAATTGTAGAGAAGAAACTTTTAAGCAAGTTTTAAGCAATATACTTTAATTTTTGCATATCCCTTCTACTAGTAATTCCTCTCCCCAACCACAGGATAGTTTCAAAGCAGATTTTCTAAACTGGCAGAGGGATGAAAGGCAGTAATATCTAATCCTATTTAAAAATAAACTTTTACCTATTCACCATGTGATTTCAAGTATTCATGATTTTTCAGTAACAATAGTTTATTTTCATTGACTACACCAAGAATTCATTTTTGGCAATGTAATCTGTGTCAATCACTGAATGTCAAAATTATAGCTAAATAAATGAATAAATTGAATGAGTCAACTTAAAAATTAATCTAAATTACTGAACAGAACAATAATGTACACCATGTACAAAGTCTGACTATCAAGTTATGCTCAGAGAACTTACACAATAGACAGCATAACTTTTCCAACAATATTCAGGATGTTTTGTAACCATTTTAAAACTGGCTTTAGTGCCAGTTTACAAGTATACACATCTATGTTACCTAACACAGCTTATTTTGATTCTTCAAAATTGGTTTTGGACACATGACTGTCCACTGCTTTATTCACCAGAGTTTTCAATGTGACTTTTAGCTGCTGAAATCACCAAATAAGCAACCAAAAAAGAATAAGGATTTGTCACAGTTAATGTCATTCAGGTAAGTGTACCAAAGCCCTGAAGCTCAAAACCATTCCAGGAAGTACTTTAAGTATACTGCCTATAACTTCCAAGTTCTGTGTTTAAGCTCTAATACTTTAGAAAACAAAACCAGAAAAACAGGAATACTATCTTTAAGGTCACCATATATAAAGACAACTTATTCCCTAATCCAAAAACAATGAACACACAGGACATAAACCCTAGTATGAGAGAATATTTTATTAAAACTCTTAACTGGGATGACGAATATGCAACTATGTGATGATATTGAGGGAAAAAAAAAAAAAAAAACTCTTAACTGGAATAATTTTAAAGGGGACTCCAACTAAAACTCCAGTCTTCATTTATTCTATATACGTTTAATGAACCCCTACCCAGTACCAGGCACTGTAATAACACAGAAAATAAGAGTCTAAAAACATAGGTCCTGTCTTCAAAAACTTGACTACATAACTGAGACAGATTAGAAATCAAACAAAAATAGAGTTTAAGCGTTCTGACAGACATATACCTGACTGGTTGGCTGGGGGTAGGCAGTTATCTTAAGGACAAACAGAAGTCAGCCAGGACACAAAAGGAAGGAAAAACATTTCAGATGAAAATCTAAGAGATATGCATCTGTAAAGATATGGAAGTAAGATAACGTGGAAAACCCCAGGCAATTTGGTATGAAAAACACACATGGTATGTGTGGTGGGTAGATGGGGTATGTGGCATGCTTCCTTCTGAAATACAAAAGACAGACACAGGAGGAGACCAAATCAGAGCCCTTGTGATGCTCAGCAATTTGGACATTATTGTGAAGGCAATGAGAACCATGATAAGTATGCAGGAATGGAACATGAACATTTTAGAAAGCACTCTGACAGATAAATTCAATTTTTCAAACTATGAATCTGAAATGCCTTGAAAGACCCAAATGGAGATGACCAGAAACCAGGTGGATTTGATTTGTGTGCATGGATGTGGGTAGTGACAGGTGGGGTTGTCTAATAATATCTAGGAATCACCAGCCCATGGGAAACATGAAAAGGTATTGTTTGTATCATCTGAAGAGTAAGCACTTATAATGGGGGGTGGAGGTGGGAGCAAAGGGCTAAAAAAAACAAAAACAAAACCAAAAATCTTTTCTCAAGAATGCAAGTTATGGGCGGTGCAACTATGGCAAAATTCTGGCCTGCCATGCCAGAGACCTGGGCTCGATTCCAGGAACCTGCCCATGCCAAAAAAAAAAAAAAAAAATACAAGTAACTATAATCAGAAACGAAAAGAGAGACAATACTACCAACCCCACAGAAATAAAAAAGATTATAAGAAAACACTATGAAGAACTGTATGCCAACAAAACAGAGAACTGGGATGAAATGGGTAAATTCCTAGAAACACACAAATTACCTGAACTGACTCAAGAAGAAACAGAAAACCTGAATAGACCAGTAACAAAAGATTGAATCAATAATCAAAAACCTTTTCAATAAAGAAAAGCCAGAGCCAAATGGCATCCCTGAATTTTACCAAGCATTCAAAGAAAATAAATACCAATCCTGATCAAACTCTTCCAAAAAACTGAAAAGAAGGAAACATTCCTACCTCATTCCATGAGGCTAGCATCACCCTAAATCCAAAGCCAAATAATCACAAGGAAAGAAAATCACAAACCAATATCCCATATAAATACAGATGCAAAAACCCTTGACAAAATACTAGCAAACCAAATCCAATAGCACATTAAAAGGATTATATACCACAACCAGGAATGCAAAGATGATCCAACATATGGACATCAATCAATACGTCAATAGACTGAAGGGGGAAAAAAACACATCATCTCAATTGACACAGAAAAGGTATTTGACAAAATCCATCTTGCCTTCTTGATAAAAGTTCTCAGAAAATGAGGAATAGAACGAAAGTTCTGCAACATGATAAAAAGTATATATGGAAAACCCACTGCTAACATCATAGAATGAGACTGAAAACCTTCCTCCAGAGAGCAGGATCATGACAAAGATGCCCACCTTAACCACTATTATTCAGCGTTGTACTTAAATTCTAGTCAGGGCTGTCCAAATGGGAAAGGAAGAGGTAAAATTTTCCCTATTTTCAGGTGATAAGATCCTATACAGAGAAAACCCCAAAGAACCTACAAGAAAGCTACTACAGCAATAAAACAAGTCAGCAAAGGGGCAGGCATACAAATAGGAAAATTTGTATTTTTGTACACAAATACAAAAATCTGGTGAATAATCTGAAAAGGAAATCAAGAAAATATTCTATTTATAACAGCCACGAAATTAATCAAATATCTAGGCATAAACCTAACCAAGAATGTAAACGACTTGTACAAAGAAATTGTTAAAAGAAATCAAAGACCCAAATCAATGGAAGGGCAGTTCCTCTTCATGGACTGGAAGACTAAATATTGTTAAGATGTGAATACTACCCAAAGCAATTTAGAGATGCAATGCACTTCCAATCAAAATTCCAACAGCCTTCCTCACAGAAATGGAGAAGCCAATCATGAAATTCATACTGAGTTCATACAGAATGGCAAAGGGTCTGAATAGCCAAAACCATTTTGAAGAAGGACAAAGGTGGAGATCAGTGGAACAAAACTAAGAGTTCAGAATACACCCTGACATTTATAGCCAATTGATTTTTGACAAGGGTGCCAAGCCCACTCAATGGTGCTGGAAAAATTATTTTGCCAGATGCAAAAGAATGGATGTGGGGCTCAAATAAGTGTACACCAATGTTCATAGCAGCACTATCACAAATGTCAAAAGATAGAAGAAACCCAAGTGTCCATCAACAGATAAATGAACAAAATGTAGTATACACATACAATGGAATATTATTCAGCCACATACAAAAAAATAAATTCTGATACATACTACAACATGAAGGAACCCTGAAGACATCATGTTAAGTGATGATATAAGCCAGACACAAAAGGAGAAAATATTCTCCATACAGAAAATGATCTCCCCTTTGTAATATAACTAGTATAAGCAAATGCATAGACAGTAAATAGATTATAGAGTTTCAGGGGCAAGGATGGGTTGGAGAATGGGGAGTTTACCCTTAATGGATAAGGAGTTTCTGTTTGGGGTGATAGAAAAGTTTTGGAAATGGATGGTGGTGATGGTTACACAGCATTACGAATGTAAGTAAAATCACTGTATATTTTAAATTATTTAAAACAGGAAATGTTACATTGTATGTCATCAAAGTGAACTTTTAAAAAAAATCCAGGAATCATAAAGGCCCAGTTTTAATTCCATGGACTCAGTGAGTGAGACCTTCCCTGATGAACCCCAATAAGATTGTTTAATAACGTTTGTTTCTACCATGTACTCATTCATTCCATGCCTACTTGCTTGCACTATTGAATATTTTACATTGCTTGCTATATTTTTGTCTTTTCTTTTCAACAAGTTTGTTAAGCAACTTGAAAGCAGAAACTTTCCATGTATTTAACCAATTCAATGCCTTGAGATAGAAATGACTGATCATCAACACTACTGGTGAGAGGGAAAAATGTACTTTTTCTGTACTCTAGAAAGTTTTACGTACCAGGTTTTATTCCTTTCAGATTGATGCATGGAACAGAGCTTACCGCTGGGAGGATAGACCACGTTTCAAGTATGCAAACAATGAAGAGGCTGAAAAGAGGTCATATCTCTAGAATGTTTAAAGGTCTGCAAGCAAAGAGCTGAAATGTACTTAGGATAAAACATTTCTGGAAAAATAAACAAGAATTACAAACAATAATAGACGAATCTCACAAATGTAACACTGAATGAAAGAAGTCAGAGAAGCATCCATACATACTTTAGACTTAAATTTATGATTTGTGTACTTCTCTCTATGTACGTTATAGTTCAATAAAGTAAAAGAGATTCAAAAACGAGAAAAGGCTGGTACTAGTGATAAGGAGCATAAAAGAAGATGCCTAATGTTATTTTGGTAAATTAGAGCTACTTGCGAGTACAACTTACATTTTTATTAATCTTGGAATTTCTTCAGCACCTACTAAATTTGGCAATAAATTTATGCCAAATTAGTAAGTATTACACAAGTGAATTCATTCATAACCTCCCATTCTAATGATGGATAGAATATACTGGCAAGTTAGCGGGCCTGGATTTAGTTTATGACATGCAACCAAGATCAGTTTAGTAGCCTGAGCACAAAGGCTCTAGAAGGTTGTGTGCTCACTAAATACTTGCAAAAACCACAACTATATAGGTAATTTACCTTAAGGCCTTCAAATATACATAAGACCAAGTCAGTCCCATTACATCACTAAGTCCAATTTAATAACAAATACAAACTAAGTCATTACTCTGTTTCCGGATAAAAATACTCTTTTAAAACCAACCATGAGATTAAAAAAAAGTTTGTTAAGATTTGATTTGGAAGATAGAGATAATTTTTAAAATGTATTTTATGGAGAATTTCTGAAAAAGACAAATGCTACAACTAAACCAACATGATCTAAGAAGCAAAACCAATGTAGTGGATATTACCAAGGAGTGTGGGAAAGATACCTGGCTCCCCACCAGTTTAGATACCTCCACTTCTTTCTGGGAGCTTTCCTGTCTGAAAAACATCCTAGGACAATGACCTTTTGAAGCTTCCAGCAAAGATTAAAACTTTCACATGTAACTAATTATGCTGTTTTCCCCAAAACAAACAAAATAATTCTAAAGTATTTCACGACTATTCAAGAGACTTTTAATCGTTGGGGTATCTGAATGTAAGGGCAAAAAGGTCCAAAATTAACTGCAAAAGAAATAAAGGAATTACTGAACAAAGAAAACATTTTACAAACAAAAAACTGCCTCCTCAGATCTTCAATTCAATACCCTAAGTATCAATCTTTTTTTAAAGCTAGTTATCTCTACACATAATCTTAATACACATATAAAGCAATTTCCTCACTTTCACTTGCCTGTAAAAGCTTTAAAAGAATAAACTTTTCAGAGGGGCTAAATAAACATGACTTCATTTCAACACCGTGATAAATCTGGAGTTGAATACTAGAAAAGTTCTAAATCAGTAGTAATTATCCAAAGCAAAAACTTTCTAAATTTTCAATTTAAATTATGTAATAGCTGAAAGCCAAAATGGAGTACTAGCATTAAAAAAAAAAACTAAACTAAAAACACTAATCAACAAGAGTTGCTGCAATATCTTGGTAATTTTTATTTTACAATAAAAACAATGCATTCATAGAAATAACAAAACCACTATATTTGATCATAAAATATATATGATTCATCAAGTATGGAAAGTCACTCTGCCCAACACCTAAGAAATTCAACTTAAAAGTGAACAATGATTAGATACATTCATGCATTTGTGGAATTTTCTTTTTTTAAAGCTGGTAACCTCTTTTCTGAGACTGGCAAAAGATGCTGAGAATGGTCCTTTGGCTATGAACTAGGAAAAGAATAGTGTTTCTTTCCTACCCTCCCAACATGTTCTACACACACACCCAATTTTATTTTCCACCTTGAAAAGCTTAGAAGCACACATCAGCATGGCAGAGAGGAAACCTTGGATTATTAGCCAGTTGCCAGTGACTCTCCATGCTCTCTAGTGTTAAAGATTTAAAAGTATTATCATTGTACAAACATGAGGAACCATTTGAAGTGAGGTAGATGTTCTAAAACTAGATTGTGGTGATGGATGCAAAACTCTGTAAAATAACTAAAAATCATTAAATCGTACACTTACCACAGGTGAATTTGATGTTACATAAAGTATAAAATAAGCTATAAAAAAAATAACCAGCAAGGTGTGAAGTGGGGGAGTATATCAAAGAACCAAAGAAAACCAATACATAATACTTCTAAAATGTAAATCTCTTCTGACCCCTGAACTCCAAGTAGCCTATTAAGTGTACCCGCCTTCTCTGAGAGGATCTTTAGGATCTTCTGACCTTCCTTTCTTTCAGTCTGCTTTTTGCTGCACCAAAAAGAAAAAAGAAGACCTCGTTCTGAATCACCTTCATAAGTTCACCTGAAGAATTAAAAACATCTGATACACAAGACACTAATTGTGAAAAGATGGCAGATTATTTTGTAGAAATCAATTCCCCTCACACAGAAGAGGGGAAGGGGATCCTTCTGATTGCTTCCTATACGCAGTGTGTTCTGACCTCCCATAGCACTTTTTTTTAACTTAGTATTTTATTCTCTAATACAAATTTTGTCTCAAGATGACACGTTTACAAAAATTATTTTCTCTACAGCAAATGCAATCTTGCGCAGATATGCTCAAAAAATCTTCAGGCATAAAACTGGGTCCTCAACTTTGGAAGTTATCAGGAACTGAGCACACATCCACACTTAAGTGGAACACACCAGTTATGTTTCTGTTTGGCTTAGCCAGACAGTGAGTCTGCAGTCAATGGCAGGAAAGGGGGAAGGGTGGGGACAGTGGGACACATACCCCCCAATCTAACCAAACCATTTGATAAAATGTGAACTTGTCAATTGCTCACAGGTGAGGGGTAGAAACTGTGATGAATCAGGAAATTGGATAATTCTTCTATCTCATTTTAAAAGTGAACAGAAATACACAAAGACATCTTGGATTCATGAAACAAATATGGGCATAGAATACGCCCTCTGAAATTTCTCCACCTTAGGTTATACGACATAATTTTATGCCACAGCAACTTTATTTATACCTCTCGTTGAGCACTCATAACTTGGATTACGGTCATGTGAGTTTATGTCCCATCAACCTTTTAACCCACTAATGCCTTGAGAGTTATCATTCACATCCCTGGCAATTTTATAAATGTACTTGTAATCATGACAATATTTTCCTAATCAAATCAAGGAATATTAATTATATCTTCAAATGGTCAAAAACAGTTCCACATCCTACTAAACTATCAAATTCAAAGCTTGCTTTCTTCATTGACAAGGAGATGACAGTGACAATAATGACAAGAAAGATGTGCAAATTTCAAAATAACTACTTGCTAGCCAACAACTAAGCCTGTTTGATAATGCAAAACACCAGCTCAGAGTAATAAAGCCCAATTTCTGTGCAAGTCAAGACATTAGAAAAACCCCTCTTAAAACAAAAAAAAAGCCCTTTGTAAAAAAATTATTTTTGTCCATTAACAGGCATCCAAAAACCACCCTAAAATAAAAACCTAAGTCGTTTCACAAAAACAGTTTCTATTGTCATCAATACCGACATAAAAAATGGCAAGTTCATATCAAAGAAGTATCAGAAAATGACAAGGCCCAAGCAAAAAGCATTACAGAAAAATAACAGTTAATACACTGACAAACAAAATGAAAACCTATCCAATTCACCTCTCCACATAAAGTCTATCCACAGCATTTAAGTCAAAATGTTATCTGCATTCCAATTAATTATGATTTTCAGAATTTATCCGAACATCAAAATATTAACACTAAAAACCAAGGTGAAACAAATTTAGGTTTTTTAAGACTATCATGAGAGTGTAGGGATAGCTCACCTGCTATGCCAGGGTTCGATTTCTGGCCCATGTTGCAGCACCCCCAACCACCACCCCAAAAAAAACCAAGTGTTTAAGTCTGCAAACAGATCTCTAAAATCTGTATTCAAATCCTACTCAATGACAGACAGGCAAAAATTACACAAAAGCCCTTAAAGATATTTTAACTTTGTAATTTATTTGTTTAGAAACTGAATTATACTGTCATCTCTGGCTCCAAGAAACCTAAAACATCTATATTGTTTTTAAAGTCAAAATCTTCCATGTGCTACCAAGAAGTTGATGCGTCAGATTTTTAACACATGTAGAAATTGAAATGCATTTCATTATGAGATAATTATTCCCAGCAATAAATCAGATATAAACTTTTGGGTTTAGTTTAAGTTTCTCTTCACCAATGAGGTCCGCAAGTTCTTAAGAGTTTCCTAGTCATTTACTTGATCATCTACGGTAACACTCAAAGTAAAACCACAATAAAGATGTTTGGCCTCTGAGGGATTCTACGTGTAAAAAATATTACTCATAAGTAATATACAATTACTACTGCTTTAAATAACAAATACATTTTTAAACTTTCATGCCATTTAATGGAATTTCCTATTTTAGATAGCAAAAAAAAAAAATCTATTAAATCACCTGAGTGTTTTTTTTATTTTACCTAAATCTATTCTACAATAATACAAAAAACTTACATGAATTCAATTTAAAAAACTACTAAAGGGGAGAGACTTTTTGTTTCCTGAGCATTTTTTATTCAAAAGTCTCATTACTTGGAGTTGGTGGAATTATAACTGGTCTAAAGTAATCAAACCAATCAATTCCATAGTTGTAATTTTTTAGATTGCCCCATTTCCTTTCTAACTCCAGGTATAAATAAAGCAGAAAGACACTAACAGAGCACACTGATTTGGTCAAAGAGCAATATTTTTCCCAGTTGGGACTGTGAAGTAGTACCACAGTCACATTCGAAGGCCACCAGCTCAGTAACAAGTACCTGGTGAAACGAGACTCCTGGCCATCAACTTTAAGTCTTAAAGGATCCACCCTAAACTCACTCATTCTATCATTCTCACTTTCACACACAGACACTTGTCCATCATGACACCCAAATATTTAACTTCAAATTCTATCACCACTGTAAACAAATTCCAGATACCAGTTAAGAGAAAAACTGGCCAGAAGACTAGAAAATCAGTCGACGTTTTATCCAAGTATATCTAAATGTTAAATCTGGAGTAGTCCAACTCAGAGTGAGGCAAGATGCAGTTTACTACCTTCATGTCAATGAAAAGGAATTCTTCCAACAGTCTTTTCTTTATAATAAAGCTCTAACTACAATTTCGATTTAGCTACTCTATATGTTCATTTCACCATTTTGCAAAACCATCCTCCATCACCACTGTGCATCAACTAATCAGGAAAAACCATGACAGATCAGCGTTCCAAAAAAATGTACGTTCCTTATCAAACTCCAGCATTTATTTTCAAGTGCAAGAAAATAACAGACACTGCAGCCCAAAACCAGAAAAGCACAACCAGCATTACCGTATTAGCGCCACTAAATTTCTCAGAGAAGGGAAAATAACTCAGGACAGGCAAATTAAAACCATTCTACACATGACATGACAAAAGTAAAAAAGTCTAACTTCATACAATCCATACCATACCAAAGTAATGCTTCCTCTCTTTTTGATCGAAGACCAAAATAAGCAATTAGACAACAAGTATAAACCCAGGGTCTGTCTGAAATGAGGAAACCCTGAGAAAATTCCCTCCCATAAATCATTTAGTGAACACGCGGCTTTGCACCCAACATTCAATACACACAACCAAGAAAAAAACAATACTCCCCATCCCCACCCCCAAATGCAGAGGAGGTTGCAATCAACAAGTTGGAAAGAGGGCAGACAGTATGGATCAATACCCTCTGCCCCATCTAAAAAAAAAAGTCTTTGAACAAAAGGTAACAGATCTTCAAGTACCTGGTGGAGGTGCCTTTCCTCACATCGCAGATGCTGCATTTAAAGGCTTCAGCGCTGTTTCTGAAGGTGCAGACGCTACAATCCCAAAAGCCTTCGTCTGCGGCAGGTTTCGCTTGTCTTTTTGGCCTTCGGGGGAGTCGGGAAAAGGGAGGGGAGGGGACGGGAGCAGGAAAAAGGGGGAGAAACAGCAGAACACAGGCACTGGTGAGCCGTCGTAATTTCGCAGGCGCCCAGAACGCCAAACTTCGCTCGGACGACCACCCACCCACCCTTCTGGGGAATGGAAAAGAGACCAGGGGAGGAGACCGGGCGCCCCCACCGGTACCCTGCAGCCCCCGGGCTCGGGCAGGATCCGCTTGCTCACCCGGCGGCAGCAGCGCCCCGGGAAGGGCCGCGGCGGGCGCAGGAAGCTGGCGGACTTGTGGACTTGAGCGTGGGGCTGGGGGGGCCGGGAAGGGAGCCGCGGGCCGGATCTGGAGGGGGCGCGCAGGGGCAGCCCGAGGCCGGCGGCGGGGAGTGGGCCGTCTCCTTCCCTCTCCCCTCCCCTGCTCGCGCCCTCCCTCCCTCCCCACCTGGTTAAATCTCCCTTTGTCTGGGAGGAGTGGCGGCGGCGGCGGCGGCGGCGGCGGCGGAGGGCGGCTGAGGAGGAGCCGCCATGGCTGCGGCGCGCACGGCCGCCGGCCCCAAGCGGGAGCGACACCGCCTCCCGCCGCCACCGCCACCGCCCGCCGCCGCCGCAGCCGTCTTCCCCCGCCCCCGGATCTCCATCTTAGCAGCGCCTCCCCCCGCCCCGGGTGGCTCCGGGGCCTAGTCGTCGCCGGCCCCCGCCCGCCCCCAGCCCTCCCTCCTCTTCCGCCCCCTCAGCTCGGAGCAGGTACCTGGTCGGGCTCTTCTGGTCGCCCATGGTCAGGGATGGGCTGTACCCCCGCCCCCCCCAAAGCCGAAACCGGCGC
>PVIY010029364.1:0-32105 GCA_004026745.1 Myrmecophaga tridactyla
TTGAGTTCTTTGCCTGGTGCCTGCTGTTCATAAGGGTTGGAGATCTGGCCCAGGTTGGGGTAGGAATGCGGGTGGCCCATCTGCTGGAGCAGCGGCGAGGTGGGGACAGCACTGTTCATCTGGGTGGTGTCTGCAAGTGAAGAGACAGGGGAAGATGGTTACAGACGGAGCAGGGCCGTCTACCTGCCCCCACCCTCGCTATCCCTGGAGACCAGCGCTCTCCCCAGCCCTTGGGACAAAGGTGGGAGAAGAGCAGAGGGTGTACAGAGACACGGGAAACTGGCTCCACAGTCTTCACCGGAGGCCAGCTGAGGATGGATGGGGTGTTTCTCGGATAACAACTCTCAGCAAGGGCCCAGAATCTTCTCCACCTCCCCCCTAAATTACCACGTTTCAATCCTATCATTTTAGGGGTCACTTCTGTGATCAGACAGTGAATGTATATGTAGGTGCTCAATCCCATGGAAATGCAAGACAGAAAGACAATAAGGAGCTATTTCTGCGAGAAGATCGGCAAATATTAAAGGGACACCAGTACTGGAGAGAATATTGGGAATTGGGCGATTTTGTAAGCTGATGGTGGGTGTGCAATTTGCTACATTTTCAGAAAGTAATTTGTCAGTCTATATTAAAATTTATAATACATATTTATGTTGACCAAACAATACCACTTCTGAGGATTGAACCACGGAAATAAAAGCACCAGAATATAAGGATGGTTGTTCCGAGCTAGTTTTACATTATTGTCTATAAAATGAAATTATAAGAAACATGGGAACAATCTGAATTCCTATCAATGAGGAAATTGTTAAATACTTTATTATACGTCCATATTGTGGAATACCTTGCAGCAGTCAGAAAAAAACGAGTTAAAAGTGAGTTAATTTTAGACATACCAAACTTGATAATTTCTTATGGTTTATATCAAGGGAGGGAAAAGCAAACTTAAAAATTATAAAAATAATATAGCATTTTTGTTAAATAAAAGAGAATCTATGCCTATTTTTGCCTGCTGTGGTTTGAACAAGCCATAAAATAGAAAGACACCAATTGAATAGTGGCTACTTGGGAAGAATGGGATTTACATGGAGAGAGTTCAAGAAGCTCTCCCTGAGGAAATGTCCTCTGAGCTGAGCTATGGAGGAAGAATCCATGTGCTAAGAGTTGTGGAGGGCAGAAGGTTCTAGGGTGGGTGTTTAAGCAGAGGAGACAGCACGGGCAAAGGTCTCAAAGCTGGAAGGAACAAGGCATGTCTACAAGCTTAAAGGATGTCACCTCTCCTTCAGCCACACTTGGCCAGAGGATTTCCATCATCAGCCCCAGAGCAATGGATGCACAGGAGACAAGAGCTAAATGGGAGACATATAGTCCAGCGAGATAACGATGGCTCAGTTTCAGGCAGGAAATATGGGTTATTTCAGCTTTGTGGAGCATATACACCAATCTGCATGTACACTGGAGTAGATTCTGGTTCTACATGGAAAGAGCTCCTTTAACAGGCAGGTGCACCCATTTCCCAACTATTAACAAATCCCAGCTGCCTCCAAGTCCACAGGATTGCTCTCGACTGATGAGAGCTGTCACCTGTGGTATTAGAGGCCTCCCCTGCAACTCCTGAGGTGGCTACAACCAGTGCCTGGCTGACACCAAGACACAAAGAGCAGCCCCCTTTCCTCAAGGTGGAGAGAACTTTACACTCCTGAGCGTCCCTGGATTGGGTGAATCTAGAACACGTGTTGATAGACCTTTTCTGTCAAGGGTCGAATTGTAATATTTGCAGGCCATATGGTCTTTGTCAAGACTCCTCAGTGCTGACATTGTACTGCAGAAGCCACCCTAGACAATCCATAAGCAAGGAGGTATAGCTGTGTTACAATGAAACCATATTTCCAAAAATAGGTGGTGGCTGGATTTGGCCTAACGGACATGATTTGATGATTCCTTTTGTGCCAGTCTGAATCTGTGGTGGACCCCAGAAAAACCATGTCCTCTAATCCTCATTCAATATTGCTGGGTGGAAGCATTTTGATCGTTTCCATGGAGATGTGACCCACCCAATTGTGGGTGGTGACTTTTGATTAGATGATTTCCATGGAGGTGTGTCTCCACCCATTGAAGGTGGAGTTGCTTACTGGAATCCTTTAAAAGAGGAAACATTTTGGAGAGAGTCCCTTTTTGGTAGAGCCATGAGAAAGCCAGCAGATGCCACCATGTTCTCCATGTGCCCTTCCAGCTGACAGAGAAACATTGAATGTCATTGGCCTTCTTGAACCAAGGTATCTTTCCCTGGATGCCTTAAATTGGACATTTCTATAGACTTGTTTTAATTGGACATTTTTCTCAGCCTTAGAACTGTAAACCTGTAGCTTACTAAATTCCCCTTTTTAAAAGCCATTGCATTTCCGGTATATTGCATTCTGGCAGCTAGCAAACTAGAACACCTTTTGTAGACTTTACCGGAGACCCCATCTTTGTTTGGCTTTTGTTGGCAAAGATCTTCCCTGTTTTGTTTCCCTCAAAACCTTAGAGGGTATTTGTTTTTCACTTTATTTTCTTAAAAGTACTCCTTCCAAGTCACATGTACCTGAACCCCTGTCTCAGGCTCTTCCTTATAGCCAGCCCATAAACTAATTAATTAAAATCTTAATATTAATATCTTTACTTTTGGAAATAGATCGCAAACACTAGTCCGTCTAGTTAAAGAATTTATACTTCCCAATCCTCTTTTCCGGTCACAGCCTTTTCTGCCAACTCTTTACTCCCCCAGCCTGAGATTCCACTATGCTCAAACCCTGTTTCCACACCAGCTGAGCACTTTGTTAGAGAAAAAATAGCTGTAGAGATATTCCGTGGCACTTGGGAGAGTTTTTAATATTATTAAACAGAATACTTAAAATGCCATTTAAAAATATTTGCTTTTCAATTACTTTTCCCAAGCCCTCCAGGGCAGGGAGCAGTTACTTCATTTTTAAGTGTGCATGACGGAGAAGGCCCACCAAAATCATCCCTCACAGAAAAAGAGGAGAGGCTGCCCCAGAGTCACGTTCCTGTTTGCACATTCAGAACCGCAGGAAGCAACTTTCTGGCAGTTTTAGATAGCCATTTCGTCTTTGCTTCCAGGCACTGAGTATTTAGAAATATCGAAATCCAGTCTCAAAGCAGCAATCAAGAATTATTAAACAGCCATTTATGACTGGGTTTTTAAAATGTTATGTTCATTTTCCTAGACAGGAAGCTGTACCAGACCTGACAACCAGTTGCCCTGAGAATTTTCCACAAATATATACCAAACTCAGGAGGAGAAATGAAAGCACAGGTGGGAGGTACACTCAGGTTGGCATCCAAAGAAAGCAGATTCATATAGTGAGTGAAGTGTGTAGCGTGGGCATGATCTGGGTTATAACTGTGATAGCCTGCCCTTGTTAAGTTGAGAGGAGAAATAAACATATGCATATAATTACATACACACACACACACAAACACATATTTACACAGTCACAACCAAAGAGGAGTCTCGTGAGACCAACAAAGTCTTGCCTAGAGCTTCTAGACACACTCCAGCCCCAGTCATTTTACCCACCTCTGTAGAAAGATACTCCCTAGGTAATGCCAAGAGAAAAGTTTCCCCTGCTTTGCCCTAATTTTGCAGCACTTGATGACCCTAAGAAATAACTAATGAGTGCTTGCTGTTCTGTGGTGCTGGACTCCGTCAAGACCATTGGTCAGCAAAGAAGTTGATGGCGTCCCTGTGCTCTCCTTACTTAGATGGAAAAGGGGCCTCATATATCTGAGAACCATTTTCAAAGAGAGGTAGAATACAATTACTAATTGAAAGCATCTGGCAGGCTCACACCAAAGTAACCGCAGTGTAAGTACAGTTTATTACGTGGTCCCTCTTAGTCACTAGACAGAGAAATAAAACAGATGCCATGTTGCTAGGGGCAGCTAAGGTAAAAACATGCAGTTTAGAAGCATTGAGAGAAAGCTCCAAGGGTCTCAGTACACAAGTGACAAATAACTACCTGGAATAGACCGGTTTGGAGGGAAAACAACAGAAGGCTCTCCTTGAAGAAGTGGCACAATCCAAGGAAGATCCGCAGAGAGCGGCACTAGATGGTCAAACGGGGTTGTTTGGTGGCACACGGGTCATGTGCCAAGTTCTTGGTAAAGAACTTCTTGTGCACTTTAATCAGCATAACTCCATGAGGTACTGATATAGGGACAATACATTTTTTAAATAACCATTTTATTTTGGAAGAGTTTTAGATTTACTGAAATAAGCAGCATGAAGAGTTTCCAATTAACCCACATCCAGATTCCCCTAATCTTAATATTTTACATCAGTATGACACATTAGTTACAATCAAGGAAACACTATTGAAACATTAGTATTATCTAAAGACCATACTCTACTCACATTTCCTTACTTTTTAACCTACTGTCCCTTTCCTGTCCCAGGATCCTACCCAGGATACCAGGTGACATGTAGTCTTCATGTCTCCTTAGGCTCCTCTTGGTTGAGATAGTTTCTCAGACTTTCCTTGTTTGCGGTGACCTTGGCAGTTTTGAGGAGTACTGATGTTTTCCTCGTGATTATCCTGGTGTCACGGGTTTTCAGTGGCAGGAAGACCACAGAGGGAAAGTGTCATTGTCACCACATCACAACAAAGATACACACCATCAGCATGACATCACTAGTGATGTTCGCTGGTCACCTGGCTGACGTATGGCTTTCTCTGCCATAAAGGTACTCTATTCTCCCCCTTCCCACACTGATTTCTTTGGAAGGAAGTCCCTGTGCATAACCTACACTTAAGGACCAGGCAGTTAGGTTCCATGTCCTTGACTGCCAAGTACCCGTATAATTTATTTGGGATTCTTCTGCATGGGAGATTTCTCTTTTTTCCTCCATTTATTCAGTTATTTATTCAATCATTTATTAAGATCAGGGTGGACACTGATACTCGGTTATAATCAAATACTGCTTTATTTTGTTGCTCACATCCTACTGGCTCTGGCTATTGGGTGCCCTTTCGGTTGGCTCCTGTGTCCCTTAGACATTCACCAATCATTTTCTTTGAGCACTTATTTTCTGGCACTATAAGATGCTCCAGGCTCATCTTGGATATTTCCTGTCCTAGTCCTAGAATCAAAAATTTCTTCAAAGGGTTCTGGTTCCCTTTATTAGAGAATGTATTAGAAGCCAAGGTGGGCACTAAGTGTGCTCATTGCATCCAGTCCCCTTCAGCTGACAGAGCAAAGAAATATTTGCATATACTTACCCATATATATATATACACACACACACACATATCTATAAAGAATTCTATGTATAGCCATCTATACCTAATTATGAGTTCATAGTGACATCTACAACTGTAATCCATTACCACAGAGGCCATTCCAGCCTCCTCTCCCTGCTTATCTATAACCTCCCACCCCAACAATGTAAAATCTGACTTCTACCATCCTCCATCCAATTATTTTATTGTTCAAGTATAATGTGTAGCCGTATCAGAATTGTTAACCATTACCTCCATGAGAAACACGTTTATCACCTAGAGTACAGTGCTTATAGACAATATATATTTTTCTAATTATTAATGTTTTTCTCTCTTGTCTTCTTAAGTAAGTGATATTTGCCCTTGATAGTTTAGGGGCTGCGTTTGCCCAAGTGAGGTGGGGACATTAGCATTTATTACAGAAAGAACAAAGAAAAATGACGATGATGTTAATTGTAGTGATGAAAATGGTGAAATCATACTTTTATACATTATAAACATGTATAGAAGGGTTATTCAGTGCCAGGCACTATTCCATGTGCTAACTAATCTCATCTTCCCCAAGAATCCCTATAAAATACTATTATTAATCCCATTTTGTAGATAAGGAGACCAAGGCACAGAAAAGTTTTGCCCAAAGTCAGACTGTTAGTTAAGTGGCAGAGCCAGTCTTTCAACTGAACTCTAGAATATCTGCTTTTAGGCATCTTCTTATTGTCCTAGAGGAAGTTGATATTCAAATTTTGGCACGCAAAATTATTTTGAAGCCAGATGATAATGACATTTCAAGCCAAACTACTGTCTTTGGAAGTTTTTTTTTTAATTCCTTTATCTTCACTCTTTAGCATATTAAGGATCAGACTTGATTGATAAAACCAGAGGTTTTGGCAAAGGTGGACCAGACAAGAAAAGGGATGGGAAGCCTGACTCCTCAGGTTCTGGGAGAGCGTGGGAGGAGGAGAAAGAAAGAGACAGGGGAGACTAGGATCGTGTCACACAACTTTTCCTTTTTGGACTTCAGACCCATGGGCAGGGGAAGACTGTTGGACGAGTTGAGGGAAATGCTATGAGCAGAAGAATCTCTTGCTCTGCTCTCCTGTTTGGGGTCCTGGGAGGGGGATGTGCTCAGAGTGAAGAGACACTGAGCTGTGCCATGGCAGCTAAGCCAGGTAGGAAATGGAGTGGCATGGTCTGACTGAAAGATGGCCTAGCTGGCACTCCCCCAAAGACCTTCACAGAACAAGACAGTGTGAGCTCAGGAGCTCTGCCATGGAACCTTTCACTGTGGGGCAATGGGGTCCTCACAGAGGCAGGCAATACATTTCCTTCAGTTTCATTCTTTTCTCCTTACTCTGCCAAACAGGTGGGCACCTCAGGACAACTCAAACAAAAGTAATATACTCAGAAAGGGCAAAAGGAAAAGCACATTAGCCATGTAAAAACGTTCACCCCTGTTCGTCTAGAAATTACAATCCCATTTCATAGGTAAGGAGACCAGAGCTGAGAAACGTTAAGTGGCTTTCCCAAAGTTACACACCATGTTAATAACAGTATCAGAACTTGATCCAGGGTTTGTCTAATGGAAAAATTGGTGAGTCCTCCATTAAGGTAGGCTGCCCCAAGTTTGAAGTACAAACAACAGACTGGAGGTCCAAGTATGAACCTCATCTATGAAGAGAGATTCCTAAATCTTGAGTACTCTCTTGCTTCCTCCAAAATTTTTCACTCACATGAGGAACCCAAATCTATACCATTTTCTTTATTCTTTTATCCAGAGAATGGAATTTACTATTACATCCAGAGAACAATCAGGGCTTTTTCCCATTCTGAGAATCCTCTTATTTCTTTGCAGAACCCACCTGCACCCTGACCTCTCTAACTTGGATCATCCATCTATTCCTCCCAACATATTGAGTGCCTACAGTGCTAGACATTGTCTTCATAGACAAATTCTGGCTCCTATATGACTTGCTAATTAGAGGAACTCATAAAATATTTCCAAAGTGTTTCAAGCTTGAGAGGACCACGATGCCCTGTTGGTCCTCCCCACTCTTCCCAATGTACTCTCTGGGCATTATAACGCAGTCTCAGCTGTCTCTCTCCATCAACATCCTGAAATAATGATCCTGATTTTGATTTGGTCAGTTCTGAGGTTAAATTCCGACTCTTTCCATTTATCAAGAGCATCTTTGGAAGTATTATGGTAGAGTTATATTACTTCCCATTGTCCAGCAAACCAAGGCAACGTGATGGGGGTGAGGCATAACAGAAGAGGGTATTAGGTTTCCATAAGGAACTCTCTGGGCTCAGAATTCTTGATTTCAAATTATTCAGTTGTCTTAAAAACTGGACTAATAGAGGAAATGAACAAGAGATATCCATGCAAGGACCAATTGCACTGGTAATTCTCATAGAAGCAACAAAAACAAGTAAGAGATTAGGTACTCAGAAACCATAAAAAAGATCTGACTTTTAGCTCCGTTTTCCTTTCTTTCCTTTCCAAGCCCTTATGTCTGGCATTCTTTTGAAGGGAGAACCTGAAAATTATAATTTGAAAAACCATGCATATTTCCTCTGGCCATGAGCAAGGGAAAAAAACACATGCAATCCAACTCAAAATTACCCTGAATTTTTCCAAAGAGAACATAGCAGGCTATGCTCCCACCAGAAAACATTTATGCAGGAAGAGAATTAAATCCATCTTATTATATCTTAGTGGCAGAGGAACCAGCAGGGATCTTCAGTGGAGAAAAAATACACATATTTAATTGTAAAACCCTTGGCAAATGGGGTATTTGTATTACCCAAAGTGTATGCCTTTTTCTAATGAAAACTTTTTTTTTTTTTGACCATTTAGGGTGAGAAAATTTTGAAACTGGAGTTGTTAAACAAATATTTATTTAATGCTCACTTTTGACCAGTTTTTATGCAGGCTCTGGGGAACTGAGGTTCATTTCAAGGGCTCAGATTGTGCTCAAAGAAGATTACAGTCTAGGGTGGAAGGCAGACCAGCAACAAGGCAGGTGAGGTGGAAGAATTACAATCAACATGGTTATTGCCACTGTGATGCTTTGAAGCTGTATGTACCCCTGAGAAACATGTTCTTAAATTTGACCCATTCCTGTGAGTACAAATCCATTGGAAATGGGACCTCTGGAAGAGGTTGCGTGTGCTACCTCAACCAGGATGGGTCTTAATCTCTATTACTGGAGTCCTCTCTTTATAAGAGAATGAAATTCAGACAGAGAGAGAAAGCCCCAGAAGCAAGACGCTGAAAAGGAACTCTGAAGAGAGGAAAGAGACCAGGAGACACGTCCATGTGACAAAGGAATCGAGATAGCTGGCCCCAGAATACCACAGTCTCTGGGGAGAAAGCATTGCCTCGATGATGCCTTGATTTGGATATTTCCCCAGCCTCAAAACTGAAAGTGAATAAATTCCCATTGTCTGGCCCTACCCATTTCATGGTATTTGCTTAAGTATCCCAGGCAGCTGAAACAGCCATCAACACAAGATCCTGTGAAAACTCAAAGGAGTGGCACCTAAGCCCCTTTTTAGAAAGGAGAGCTTTTTCATCTGCATTTAGAGAGAGAGAGAGAGAGAGAGAGAGCATCAAAAACAGTCAAAGAAAGAGGAGGACATTTTTAACTTGAAATACCATTGGATATACGTTCAAGAAACTACCATTGTTGGTGCCATTTCTGAAACAGGACATCTTTAGGGCGATTTAACTCACTCTTGATGGCTCAGTGTCATCACCGTCACACCAAAGTTTGTTTTATGTCCACAGCTGCAATTTTCCCAGAAGTCAACAGCATGAGATAGTATAACCGTGAGCATCTGCCCCTTATCTCAATAGCCCCAAGAGTGCAATGGGAGTTTAACTTCTGGTTTTCTTCTCTTCCTTCCCCTCCTTCCTTTTATTTTGTAATTTTGCTTTCTCCTCCATTGTTATCATCTGTTTTATCAGCCACACGGTGGGAAACAGCCAGCACTCTTGGCCTTCTTTGTTCCTCCTCCCAATGTGTTGTGGGATTAGAAACAATATACCCAAGTTTGCTAAAATAATTATAAATCATTTACTGTAAAATAATAATACATTTTGCAAATATGTAAGAACCTTATTTTCTTCTGCAAAATGCCCTCCTTCTACCTCTTTTCCAAGGTAACTCTGAATCATCTTTCAGGTCTCAGCTTGAACATTACGACCTCCAAGAGAACTCCCCAACCCCACTCCATCACTAATTATTCCTGTAGCTCCCCATTCTTCCCTTCTTGAACCACATCAACACTTTTATTTCTTTTGAAAGCCTGTTTTCCTCATACCTCCTTGAGGTCAAGAAGTATGTCCATCTTCTTTGGCACTCCATTTTCAGTGCCTTGCCTAGCTCTTTGCATGGAACTGAATTCTAGGATGTAAAAGGAGGAGGGAAAAAAACATTTTTCAGGCACCTGCTCTAAGATAAGCATCATGCAAGGTGCTTTTCCTAAAAGGTCAGATATTACCCTAAGAAAAATGTATGCTTTTCCATGTATAGTTTAGCAACAGCCATTTTGGTAGCTCTGAAATTTGGTTTCCTTCTTCAGACTGTGGGTTCAGTGGGCAAGTATTCTGTTTAAGGACCAGTTGATACCTGGGACAGCAAATGACATCAACAAAAAAGCAAAGCAATATATAAAATGAGGAAATTGGGCTCAATATAACCAAAAAATAAAGATGTTCCAGTGCTTAATAGGGATTAGAAGAAACCGCTTCTCCCACAAGATTGATTAGGATTAAAACGTGGCTTTTCTAGGGTAGATAAATCCTTTCAAGCCAGCACACCCACTTATCAAATATCACCATGTGCCAATCCCAGGCCAGGCATCATTTGAGATACTAGAGAAAGAGAAATGGATAAAATTCATCCTTGACTCTTAGAAGTTCACAGTGCAATAGCGGAGCACCCAGGTAAACAACTTCTGTATAGCACATGTGGTATTAAAAGTAGGTACAAAGATCATAGGTAACTTCTGCTTCAAGATGGGCCATACCTTATAGTAATCCCTCCTGTACTGAGTACTGAGAAATAATTATCAAGATATAAAAAAGTAAACATGAAACTACGTATATAAAACCTCAATAATATATCACTATACACCCATAAGAATATAAAGGAGAAAACAAACTTGACAATGCAATGTGAGGATGTAGAGTAACTGAAACTCTCATACATTGTTGGTAGGAATGCAAAGTGGCACAACCTCTAATGGTTTAGCAATTTCTTATAAGACTAAACAAATACTTACAATATGGCCTGCAATTCCACTCCTAGGTATCTAAGAGCAATGAAACCTATAGTCACATAAAAACTTGCACATGAATGTTCAAAGTATATTCATTCATAATATCCAAAAATGGTGCATAAGCCAAATGTCTTTCAATTGGAGGCCAAATGTCTTTCAATTGGTGAACTTATAAAATGGTTCAAAATCCACACAGTGGAACACCACTCAGGAATAAAAAGGAGTAGACTATAATTACATACATTATGTTAAGTAAAAGAAGCCAGACTCAAAATATCAGATACTGTATAGCTTCATTATATGGCAGTCCAGAAAAGGCAAAAGTATATATAGAGAAAACAGAGAGTGGCTGCCAAGGGGTTGGGATGGGTGGGTTGGCTACAAAGGGGCAGCCAGAGGGAATTTGGGGGGCTGATGGACCCATCCTGTGTCCTGATTGTGGCGGTGGTTACATGACTTTATGCATCTGTCAAATCTGATAGAATTGTTCATCAAAAGAGTGAATTTTACTCTGCGAATTATAAAGTGTACTAAAAATATAGTTTAAAAATACATAAAGGCATCACCCTACTTGGAAACAAAGAATACTTCTGGTGGACTAGAAACTGCTAGGAATCTCTGAAATATGGGGCCTAGATGGTATCAGATTAAAAAAGGAATTCACAGCCCAAGATCCAAGCCAGAGATGGATGGCAGCTTCAGGAGATGAGTTCAAACATTTCAAATATCCAGAGGCAGTGGATGCTGGAAACAGGAGAGGGCAAGGGTATTAGACAGGTTAATAGTTGTCTGCTGCAGTGGAAGTAGTGAGATAAGAAGATCTCAAAACATCTTGCCTCTTGCCAATCCCCTGGCTTCCCTCCATGAGGCAATTATCATGACTGTGAGATCTGGAGTTGGATCCTCAGAGCAGTGGTCCAAAGTGGGTGTGAATGCTCAGGAAGAAAGAATCACTGTCAACCAGAAGAGCAGTTGCCCAAGCATCCCACGCAGACACTTCCGGTCCCTCCACCTCCTCCTTCTGCATAGAGTGTAGATCAGAAGCTACATGTCACAACAGGTCCTCTCCATCCCCACACGTGAAGACAGGGCAAGAGTACTTTTAACAAGGAATTTCAGCCACACCCATTAGCATCTAATCCAGAGTTGCTGAACACATGAAAACACCAAAACTGCAAAAATGAAAAGATAAATTCAAAAAGTGAAGAACTTAAATCCAAGGAAACAGAGACAATCGAATAAAAAGAATCGAACTTTAAAATAAGTGTAATTAACATGCTCAGATAAGAGAGGCTATCACATGCATGAAATAGGAACAAGTAGCTATGAAAAAAGAACCCAATCAAGTTCTTCAAAAAAGAAAAGCAGAGTTGTTGAAACACAGATAAAGAACTTCCTAGAGATTTCATTATATCTGGAGGATTCAGGGAAGGCTTTCCTGAATTTGCCATCTCTCAAATGGGAGATCATTTCTAGCATAAGAAACAGCAAAGACAGAGGTAAAGAGCCATGAAAAAGCATGCTGTTTTTAAGAAGGCATTAGAAACTCAATGTTGCTGCAGCTTACAGAACATGGAGAAAAGATTCTTGTGACTCTGCCTTAGTTACTGGTATTAGTCATGAATTACTTTGCAGTAAAGTGTTTCATCTTCTGAGCATAGCAAATACATAATATTTGTACTTTCAATTCATGTGCTTCATTTTACTCTTTATCATCTATTGACACCTGTGGCAGATCATATTTTCCATGGATGGCTGTCACAATATCTCCCTATCTCACATGTTCTTTTTATGTGATGTCCACACTCCTCCCATTGAGTGGTGGGCCTCTGTCCCTCTTCTTGAAACTGGGCAGGTCCGTGTGACTGCCTAGACCAATAGAATATGGGAGAAATGATGCTATGGAAATTCCATGGTTAGTTTACAAAATGCCAGGTAATTCTGCTTTGCATTCTTGGGACACTAGCTCTTGGAACTCAGCTGCCATGCTGTGAGGAAGCCAAAGCCATAGATCCTTCATCTGACAGCCTGTGCTGAGGTTCTAACTGACCACCAGCATCAATTGTCATACATGTGGATGAAGAAACCTCAAGATGACTTCTGCCCCAGCCACCATCTGACTGCAACTGCATGAGAGACCCTGAGTGAGAACTGCCTAGCTGAGCACGGTCAACCCCCAGAACTATGGTAAATAAAAGAAAATGATTATTTTCGTGTTAAGTTACTAAGTTGTAGCTACAGCAATAGATGCTGGAAAACATTTTAGTCTATAGACCTGAAAACAATGGATTTTCATTTCTTTAAAATAGTGTCTAATTCCAAGTTTACAACAGCAATCAAGTGAGATGAAATTTGACCTTAAATCCCAGCCCTTACCATATGTGGAACTATCAGAGGAGAAACAGGACTCTCATACCCTTGAAACAGTGTGATAAGCCCATCTTGTCACCATTGCCAGCTGTGGGTGGGATGAAAGAGGGGAAGGAAAATGATAAGGATGCAGAACCAAAAATGTTCTTCTTTTAGCTCATTTTTCTAGACTACTCTGGAAGAAGGAAGGTTTTGTACAGTAAGCGCTGGACTTGGAGTTTGGCCTTTGGACCTCAAATCAGTGACTTTACTTCTCCAAATGTCCCCTTCCTCACCTATAAAATAAATGATACTTTTTTATAGGGAATCCCCATTCTCAACAATATCTAGTGAAGAAATCTAGAAGGGTAAAGGAAAAGGAGATATTTGGGCAAGGTAGGTTAAATCTTTACTTTAGGATGCATCACAACTTGGGATGTCCCAGATTGAATAATTTTATTTATGTTTTCTCCAAGCTTTATAGATACACCAGCACTATGTAGCTTCTAGTCACCCTTGCTGGTCTGTTTCTTGTCTCTCTATGCTAGACCCCTAACATCCAAAGGCAACTAGGCATCACACTTAAAACTGATAGTTTGGGGTGCATGCTTTCATCCTTTTGATTGTTCTTTCAAAATATTTCCCAAATTCACCCATCTCTCTCCATCTTCATCAGCTCTTTCTTAGGCCAACCACCATCATCTTCTAACTGGACCTCTGACTGGGATTCCTCTCTTTGGCCTGCCTACCTCCAATTCATTAGCCACTCAGAAGTCAGGGTAATATTCTAAACAAAGTCTATCACGTCTTACCTTAAAACCCTTTAATACATTCCCATTGCACTTCAGGGTAAAATAAAAATCTACACCATCTACTACAAAGTCCTGCATGTTCTAGCACCTCTCCATCAATCTCTGCCCCCCAGCTCTACCTGCCCTCTCTTGGTCCCCAAATACCTACCTTATTTCCCACCCCAGAGCCTTCACATATATTCTACTGTGGCTTAGAATGCTTTCTCTTCTCTTGATTTCTCATTCACCTTTTTGAACTCCTCTTCTATCTATTTTCTTAGGAAAGGTTTTCATGAGCCTTCTCCTCCATATAAATCTGGATAACAATGACAACAACCTGTACTTTACCATTGTAATCCTCATAGTACATAAACAAATTTATTTGCACAATTATTTAATTAATCTCTATCTTCTCCACCAGATGTGCAATGATCATATCTGTTTTGCAAAATGTCGGGCCCATGGTAACTGCTTGGGACATGTTTTCAGATGAAAAGATAATGAATTAACACTGACTACAGGACCCCATATTTTGTATTGGTTGACTCTGTGATTCCATCAGGTGTCTTCTAGGGCAGCAATAACTTGCCATATGAAAAGGAGAACGCTCCTCCAAGCCAGCTTCCCAAAGATGAGGAACTTTGCATTCTACTCAGTCCTTTGTACAGTGTTGGTAATCCTGAATCCATGAGGATGGCTTAGTCTTTCTGTTTCCGTCATCCACTTATAGATGAGGAAGGGGAGGTTTGGAGAAGTAAAGTCACTGATTTGAGGTCCAAAGGCCAAACTCCAAGTCCAGCGCTCACTGTACAAAACCTTCCTTCTTCCAGAGCAGTCTAGAAAAATGAGCTAGAAGAAGAACCTTTTTTGGTTCTGCATCCTTATCATTTTCCTTCCCTTCTTTCATCCCAGTCAGAGGTCCAGTTAGAAGATGCTGGTGGCTGGCCTAAAAAAGAGCTGATGGAGATGGAGAGAGAAATGTTTGGGAAATATTTTGAAGGGAGAATCAAAAGGATGAAACCATGCACCCCAAACTATCAGTTTTAAGTGTGATGCCTAGTTGCCTTTGGATGTTAGGGGTCTAGCATAGGGAGACAAGAAACAGGACCAGCAAGGGTGACTAGAAGCCTAGTGCTGGTGTATCTATAAAGCTTGGAGAAAACATAAATAAAATTATTCAATCTGGGACATCCCAAGTTGTGATGCATCCTTAAATCTCTCTTAAACTTGAGAGTTTAAGATCTCACTCGATCCATTTATCTTTTTGACTCTGAGCACATCTGTAAGTCTATGGACAGGTTGCTTCTAAGGAAGGGGTCTACCCTGGCCTAAACTTCTGTGAACAGCTGCAGGGTTGGAGACACATAGGATTTGACATAGTCACTATCCCTTAATTAACTGGGCTATGGGTAGGCAATTTACCTTAGAAGTGAGGAGAGGGCAGACACCCTGGATCTATCTACTCCTCTTTATGGGAGCCAAGTGTTAAAAGTATAAAACTGTTTAAAAAAAAGAGTTTATATTCATTGAAAAAATACTTTAAGCTCGTTATAAATGTCTAGCTCTAAAAGCCCCTTCAAGCTATACGCCCTATACGGCCTAGGTTCTTGGGGTAATAGAAGTTAAGGACCTAAGTTAAGCACTGGCCGTTTGCCTCAGAGACTCTTAGGAGAGCTTCCTACTCACCAGATATCTCTCTCATATTGTAAAGCCATCAGTGTTCTGGTCAAGATCAATCCAAAGAAAGAAACCTAAAAAAATGGTCAAGTCTTATCCCACCAATTCCATCCTGTTTTCAACAAAATACTTTACACCCATATCCTTTTCCCAGGAAACAGTAGAGGGAGTTTTTGGCTGTGACCTCTATTTGTGTTATGAGATCTCTACCTACTTTCATCCAATGGTTTTTATCTCATTCTTTAACTTTCTGATTGGCCATGGATTCTTGGATTTCTATACTGAATCTCAAAATTCCTAATTCATAGAACAAATAGGGAAGAATACACTTTCCCTTTTCACAGCCATACCTTCATTTCTAGAGGGTCATCACTGGGGCTGAGGCCAGGACACAGGCTTAGTTATCTCCTTCAATTACTTGAGAAGGCAAAGAGATGGAATGTGGGCTCTGTAGTCCAACTGCCTGCCTGGGTTTAAATCCTGGCTCTGCCTTTTAGTAGCTATAGGACTGCATAAATGACTTAACACTTTAAATTGTTTCCTCGACTGTAAAACAGTAATAATCATAGTATCTACCTTGTAGTGATGACCTGAAGATAAAATAAGATGAAACAAGAAAAGGTGCTTGTGCTGGTTTGAAAGGATGTATGGACCCTAGAAAAGCCATGTTTTAATCAAAATTCCATTTCATAAAGGTAGACTAATCCCTATTCAATACTATATATTTGAAACTGTAATCAGATCATCTCCCTGGAAATGTGATTTAATCAAGAGTGGTTGTTAAGCTGGATTAGATGACGACATGTCTCCACCCATTTGGGTGGGTCTTGAGAAGTTTCTGGAGTCCTATAAAAGAGGCAACATTTTGGAGAATGTGACAGATTCTGAGAGAGCAGAGCAGAACGACATAGCCACAAGAAGCAGAGTCCACCAGCCAGTGACCTTTGGAGATGAAGAAGGAAAATGCCTCCCGGGCCACTTCATGAAACTGGAAGCCAGGAGAGAAAGCTAGCAGATGACGCCATGCTTGCCATGTGCCTTTCATGATGAGAGAGAAACTCTGACTGTGTTTGCCATGTGCCCTTCCACTTGAAAGAGAAACCCTGAACTTCATCAGTCTTCTTGAAACAAGGTATCTTTCCCTGGATGCCTTATATTGGACATTTCTATGGACTTGCTTTAATTGGGACAATTTCTTGGCCTTAGAACTATAAACTAGCAACTTATGAAATTCCCCTTTTTAAAAACCATTCCATTTCTGGTATATTGCATTCTGGCAGCTAGTGAACTAGAACAGTGCTTATGCCTAGTCAGAACCCTATGGCTATTAGGGAGCTGTTATTGTTATGGTGGCATCTAGCCACCCAAAGCCTTTAAGTGTCAATCTTTAGACCATCCTACATTCAGTATCAGGCCTTTCTCTTTCTGTAATTATTAATAATATGACTGACGAGGGCAACAAAAAAGAAGCCAGCTGGGTTTGAGAAATTGGACCTGGAAATAGACCAAGATAGTAATTGTTTGTCTCAACACCTAACCTTCATCTTTCACATTGCTAGCTCCAAACCTGGCTCCTTGCTAAGGCCCCACAGACCCAGCGCTGGAGGCTGGCTTCTCTGGGCCACTCTCCCATTTTCCTGGCAGTGGTTTCCTGGAGATGAGGAGGACTCTCCCAGTGTCTCGGAGTTCGATAACTCTGCCAAATGGCCAAGTAGTTA
Organism: Myrmecophaga tridactyla; assembly: GCA_004026745.1. Lineage (NCBI taxonomy): Eukaryota > Metazoa > Chordata > Mammalia > Pilosa > Myrmecophagidae > Myrmecophaga > Myrmecophaga tridactyla. Next base: position 17,104 of record PVIY010029364.1, read on the forward strand.
AATGTTGAGGGCTGTAAATGAGGCTCATCTGTCAGTTGTGGGCGGACATCAGCTCCATCTGCTGTGCCAGGAGCAGGGAGAGGAATTGGAGGAAGCAACTTGTAAACCATGAGCCCAAGATGGAAGGCAGATGCTTCTTTAGGAGATTGTAGAACTGTGTATCTAGAAGACACTTCCAGTCCCTTCAAACACTTTAGGGAGTGTCCATGATCACATGGCAAAAATGTACCAGTACCAGGATGAGAGCCACTTCTTCAGGATTCTAGACTTCTGTCTCCACACCCATGCCTGCCCCTTCCTTGTGTTAACCCATAAGTGGAGGAGATGATCTCAGCCTCTTAAGAAGGATAAAATATCCCAGCTCTCTTTTCAATGCTCATACTTGTTCTTTAAACCCAAGCACCTTTATACCTCTACATAACCTCAGCATAGACATGATCATTCACTCATTCATTCATTCACTCACTCTCATTCATTCATTCAACAGGTATCTTTGGAGTGTCTGTCTCTAGGTGTAAAATATCATCACAGGAACTGTGAATCAATGAAAAAATGGGCCCAGTTCCTGCCTCCTGGAGCTTATAAGCTAATGGGAAAGACAGATATGAGGCCTAAAGAAAATCATCATGCATGAATATAGACTTAAAAATAATGTCTGTTTTTTCAAGAAAATTTATTATTTTGGTTCTGCCTAAATCACATGTGAGCTGTTATGTTTCCCACATGCAAAGTTTTTTGTATATAGTGATCCTTTTCATTGGGCAGATGGCCATAGGGCAACCACATTCTCAAGGGATGGATTTGTGCAGCAGAGACAGACATCTAAAGAGACAAATTCTAGGCTTCTAAGCTTCAATACAGCATTGCTATGGACAAGAATTTGTTGAGCTAGCTGTTGTTTCTGGCCCGAAGATACAAGAAATTCTGGGCTATTGAAGAGGAAAGAGTTAGGTAAGAGAACAATTGAGTGAGTTGTCAGCTTGTGTTCTCTGAGCTGGAGTCGTACAGGCTACTCAGAGTAGAGACAAAGTACAGATTTCCTGAATTCTCAGATCTTCAAAAATACCTTAGGAGTTGCTCCCTCATCTCCAAGTTTGGCCATGATTCGGAGATACCGCCAGCTGGAGTTCTGAGCGGGGGAAAGGGAATGCAGAGAGAATGAGGCTTTCCCCAGTCCACAAATGAGAAGGATCCCCAGCCCCAAGCCCTCAAAGATCAAAAGCTGGAAAAACAGTCTATAATTGGAGTGGCGCATCCTCCCCAGCCTCGGAGTAACCACATGAGTGAGTCAGCACCATGGCTTAGTTATTGTCTCAACAGCAGATTAAAGACAGTAAGAAGTGAAGAGATGTGGGTGATCAGAGAGTTGCTGCTCTGTAAGGCCATTATCTGTCTTGAGCTTCAGTCCACCCCACCACCCACTCCTCCATGTGAGGTTATAATATAACAATAAGCCTGCAATTATATTTTACTTGTGAAAAAAATAGTGATGACTCAGAAAGCCAGCTCACAGATGTAACTGGTACCACTGGTTATGTAAGCGGGTGGGGGCCAAGGCTTGTGCTGAGTTCAAAACCCCCAAAGTGGGTCCATGTTTTTGAGTCTGTCTGGGTGTGCCGGGCCAGTCCCCTGGTCCTGGCTAGCCTAAGGTTGTTGGACTCAAGAGAGGTGACACCAGACAGAGGTTAAGATCTGGGTTCTGATGAGAGGAAGCTATTAACACCTGGACAGATCTAAAGGTCAGGACAAAAAGACACAGCAGCGGGCAAAGCATGGATCATGTGACCAGAAACCAAAGAGGGTATCTCTACAGTTGTAAAGATAGTTGACTGATGTTGGTCAAGAACAAAATGAGTGATGTGTCCATGGGGAGAAGCCAGTGTGGACAAATAATGATCACAAATAAGACCTTTACCCAAATATGCCTTGATGCTTATATAAGCCAACTTCAAATTTAGATGCAATATTTTTTTCAATTTTATTGAGATATATTCACAAACAAAAACCACCTGAATTACACAATCACTGACTCACAGTACCATCACATAGTTGTGCACATATCCCCATGATCAATTTTAGGACATTTTTTTTTACTCCAGAACAGAAATAAACATAAAAAATAAAACCCAAATCCTCCCATATCCATTACTCCCCCCATTGTTGTTCCATAGTGTTGGTGTAATAAGTTTGTTACTGTTGATGATGTACTTTTTCTTTTATTGTGGTGACATATATCTGACACAAAATTTCCCATTTCAACCATTTTTTAAGTGTACACTTCAGTGGTATTAATTACATTCACAATATTGTGGTACCGTCACCACTATCCAGGACTTTTTTATAACCCCAAACAGAAACTCTGTACCCATTAGGCAAAAACTCCCCATTCCTCCCTCCTCCAGTCCCTGGTAACCTCTACTACACTTTCTATACCTATTAATTTGCTTATTTTAGATATTTTATATAAGTGGAATCATACTATATTTGTCATTTTGCAACCTGGCTTATTTCAGTCAAGATAATGTTTTCTAGTTTCATCTGTGTGGTAGCATGTATCATATCTTCATTCCTTTTTATGGCTGAATAATATTCCATTATATGGATAGCCAACGTTTTGTTTATCCATTCACCTGTTGATGGATTAGATGCAATTGTGGAGACAAGAGTGAAGGCAGAATGAATTGACTAAGGGAATCTTAATTAGCTTATATATATTCTTAACCTTAGGTAATAAAATCACATATCAAAGATTAAACTAAATTACAAAAATGCAACGTTATATTTCAGAGAGAGAAAGAGGATATATATCTGGGTTCAAATGCCAGTTCTGCTACTAATTAGCTATATAGCTTTGGCCCAATTAGTTACTGCTTCTTGCTTGGTTGCCTTTAAGTGATATTCTAACCAGAATGACACTGTATCACTGGAAGAATGAAGTGTCAGGGTGGGGGGCATTTTTTATTGTCAAATTGATAATGAGGAGGTTCCTGGCATTGTGGAAGGGAATTGCTAAATGCCCTGTAACGTGTGGGGTCCCACCTAGGGGTCTGTCACGTCCCACAGCCTAACAGTGCCATTGCTGAGGCACACTGGAGGGTCCCTTTAAGTGTGACATGAAACCCGCCGCAGAATGAGTTTATCCAGCCCTGTCTCTCTTATGGATCATGTGTGATCCAGACCATCTGCCCCTCACCAGTGGTGGGCACAGAACTGAATCTATGCCCAGCTCAGAACTTTGTCACTGGGCCTGAACCACCCAAGTCACAGAACTTTCCAGACTCCAAAGTGCCTTTATCATCCACTTCTCACTTCCAGCTCTACAGCATCTCTGTAGAGTAGGAAGAATCCCCTTTCTAAAAGGGGAAACTGAAGACCAGAGAGAACATCACACAGTGATCTCAGAACTGAGCCAGTCCATGATGGTGCCCCATTCTGAAGCCCAGGAACCAAAGATTTCTCTAGTGTCGTCCTGTGAGCTCCGGAAGTCACTGGAAAAGAGAGGAGAATGTCGCCTTGTGCAGGGGAGGAGGCTTGCTTTCCCTGTTTCACAGCTGCCTCTGATCAAGACTCAGCATAGCAATCGCCTTGGTTCCTCTGAGCCTCACAGACTCCCATGGCCTCCTTACCAGGAGGAAAGAAGGACATGAAGTGCCACCTTAATATGAAATCATCTTCTCCTTCCTTTCATGCCCTACATCTCAGAGAAGGGCGTCCCCACCCACCCACAGCTCGAACCAAAAACTTAGGCCCCATCCTGGACTTCTCCATCACCTCAGACACAATCCCTACTGACTGACCAAGTCCATCGATTCTTCCATTCTTGTGCATAAATATTCCCCACATTTCTCAGCGCCCACTCTGCCTCCAGTTCTCCTTCCATTTTCCCTGCCCTAGGTCAGGCCACCACCATCTCCCATAAGGACTGCTGCCCCAGGAAGAGGGAAGGGCATCAACCACCTCTCAGCTTCTCAACTTCCAGGAGCTCAAGAACCATTTCTACTAGGGAGGGAAGCTTCTAGGAACTGCTTTTGTGCCAAATTTTAAGTTCCAAGAGGAGGAGGGATATCTATGGTCTCAGAACCCAGCACAAGGCTGGGCCCGGTGTAAAGACATTTGCTGTTGGATAAACAAACAGGAAGCTGCAAGTTTTCATACGAGAAGGCCCACAATAAAAGAAAACCACATTTTTCTTTAAAAATTACTAACATTGTATTTTACAAATGGAAAGAAAGCTAGAGGCGTAGAGCAATATACATGGAGTTAAAGGACTTTGGAAATCATCTAGTCCAACCTCTCATTTTACTAAGGCCCAGCGAGGGGATACAGCTTGTTGAACCCCTACTCCCTGAACCAGCCTGTCCCCAGGAGAAGAAGGGTGGGACAAAATGGCTCTCAGGGGAGAACTACTGCACTAGCCCATGAGGTCCATGAGGGCAGAGACTGTGCCTTCTTGTTTTCTATATTCTTATTATGCAACATGGGTTTTGGAACATGGGGACCATGCAATCAATTTAATATATAATTATGAAAATACATATGTGTATGTGGTAGGGTGTGTGGGGAGGGAGTATACATGCATGCACACAAAAGCTATTCCCATATGTGGCTTCCAAAATACATTTGTTGCAAAATAAATGATGTTTTATTCTTCTGCGGTACATTCAATCCTTCTATGCATTTGTGTTGCAATGTTGAAACAAAAGTAACCAAAAATGTTGGTGCTAATCAAAATTTAACAACCCTTTGTTTCTGGATTGGTGATTGTGTGTATATGTGTTCATCTTTTCTGGCTGATAAACAGTTCCCATTCAAACAATTTTCTCGTGGAGAAGAAAATGTATTTTCCGTGAAATAAGAAAACCCTTTCTTCATTCCAGCAAAGGGGCATTATTGAGTCATTAAAGCCTCATTATATGCTGAGCCCCTAATGTACTGGTCTTTACTTGGGAGCACATGGCAATCACAAGGAAGAATTTTTATTGCCAGATGAACAGATCGGGAAGTAAGATATTATGAAATGTGCTATTAGGCAGCAGATAAGTAATTAGGTGACAAGCAAAGTACATTATTTGGCATTTCAAAATATTTCCACTTCATCACCAGTTCATTAAAATCCCACCTCCTCTCTCATGGCCCACCAGGAATTTACAACAAGATTATTTACAAAAAAAAAAAAAAAAATTCATCAAGATAATTGAATTGTGATCAAGTCATATGATAGTTTTTAGCACTTTTCTATGAGTCTAAAAAGGCAGGCAAAATGAGATTTGAATTGTCACTGAAAGGCTGAATGATTGCTGTTCTCCCCAGCATAAAGGTGATGGTAAAGTGGTGTTTTCATTATTATTTTGCCAAAAAAAAAAAAAAAGAAAGAAACAGAGGGGTCATAGATGGCACCATAAGAAGGGAAAATGGTGAATACCAAAAATCAAGATGATTATGCATTCTTCTGAAAGGCTTTCCACACATTGATTTTATGCTGTGACTAAAGACTGGACTCAAGCTAATAAATGCCCCTGCAATCACCAAGTTACCTGACTTTCTGTTTAATCTTCTAGTCCTGAAGCCAAATGGCATCTTTAAGTAAGGACTTCTTGTATGTCTACTGCCCTAAAGATGTACAGATGTTATAATTAGGGAACTTTCCAATCCCTGGGCATCTCTGAAGGATGGACAGATAGTTAGGGCCCGTTTAATATTCATGGATTGATTAATGTGGTTATCAATTGATACAATAAGAGCAATATGTAAAGCAGAGACCCTAGTTATAAAAAAAAGGCTTGAGTCCTAAAAGTTAAAACAAAGCAAAACAAAATGTATTCTTCAGTTCAGTTCATTGTTTTTTCTCACCATGGACATTCACTTGAGAAAGGCAGAAGAGAAGAGGAAAAGACAGAAGAAGAGAGGTGGGTTAGGGGGAGAGAGAAATAGGGAGAGGAAAAAGAAAGAAAATGTTCTTATGTACATTAAAGCATCCGAAACAGTAAGATAAATATTTTTGCTTTGACAATGTCATCTAATAGCGGCTATAAATCTAGAAGTAAGTCCTACCATTAGTATCATTTGCCAAATGTGGAAATGAAGGATCACAGAGGTAAAGTGATTTATTCAGCATCACCGTTAACTCTGCCTCTTCATCTGTCGTATGCATGTGCCTGTTGTCTACACATACATGTAAACTTGGCCATGTCCCCTCCCTAAGGTGTGCCAATGGTTTTCCATTCTCTTAGGGTAAAGGTGACTGTCCTTAATAGGGCATACCCAGCCTGTCCCACCTGGCGCCCACTCTCCAGCCTCCTGTCATTCCACTGGCCCACTCACTCACGACACTTGCAGCCACCTGGCCTCTTGCCAGTTTCCCGAATGTCATCTGTTCTCTTCCCTCCCATGGCAGGACCTTTGCAAATACTGCTGCCTCTGCGCGAAAAACCACCCATTCGTCTACTCACTCCTGTCCAGTTACCTCCTTCCCTCCTTCATCCCAGCTTAAGGGGAAACTGACCCTCCAGGACTGTGTCCATGGCCTCAGCTATTGGCTCTCACAGTACGGCTCACCTCCCTCACCTGTGACATCCATCCCACTTGCACTTGCACCCCAGTCTCTGTGATTTATTGATTACTGTACCCCTTCCATCAGACTGCAAGCCACTAAGTTCAGGCACCGGGTGTATTCTGCTCTGTATTGTTTACCTCACACTTCTCCCAGTATACAGCAAGTAGAGGGACTCATTTGGGATTGTTCAAAGGAGTGAAGAGCTAAACAAAGGCATATATTTAAGTGCCTATATTTTGGATTTCACACTTATGAATCCAGAACTAGGTTGCACACCAGCTAGAGACCCAGGGCCGCCCCAGAGAGCCCCAAGAGAAGAGAACGATTCAGAGCTGGGGCACAGAGAATAACCTTCCACCAGGAGCAATCAACCATCATCATTAGTTTTGGGTGGACTAGTACTTGGACTGTATGACAAAGACTGCATTAGTCTCCAACTTTGGGTCCAGGCTGCTTGTAATTGTTTGAGAAATCTAAAGCCAGGAATCTGACAAAATGTTTTGTTTATTCCTGCCTTAAAAATGATACATCAGCTGCTGGCTGGTGGTTTTCATAAATTCTTCAGCTACAGTTACATTTTTCAATCCACATTTCACATTGAGGACTCTTTATGAAAATGACTATAAGAGGAATTTAATGGGATTATGGTTTTTTTGAAGCTTTATCTCCCTAATTAATACCCCAGGGGGGAGAACGTTTTTTTCCTAACATAACGGCCTTTCAGTGTTAAAAGGGCTTAATATTAGGGTAAAATATGTTAACTTTCCTGGCACTCTGACCCAACGGATAGAAAAAAAAGGGAGCGCATCTGTCTTCCTGGAACTTCTGCCACCACAAATGGTGTTGTTTTTGGTGTTTTCATAATGAACTAATCAACTGCTTATTCGCTAATTATGTCTACATTAAAAACTTATTACTCTGGAAAAGGGCTGCACTACAATTGACCTTCCATCTAGAGTTTGGAGAGGTGAGTATCACAAGGCAACTGGAAGACAGAGGAAATGGCCCAACCAGGAGCAGGATAGTTTTCTCCTCTCTGGAACAGGTGCAAGGTCTTCTGAGGGGTCACCATATGTAGAGAGATGAAAGTTCAAAAGCTTGAAGCTATTCCTACTCTGCTAGGGGCCATGCCTTGGTAGGTTTCACTGTAATTATCAAAATGATACAAAGAACTATAATGATGACATCAATTATTGAGCAAAGTATTTGCACCAGGCATGATGCATACTTAATAATTTCCACATCAACTCTGTGAGGCAATATTAATGAACACTCTTACTGATAAAGAAACTGGGGCTCACACAGAGGAGGTGACTTGTTCCAGACCACACAGCTGGTCAGTGGCACAAGTGGAATGTGACCGTGTCCTTCTGACTGCACTGTCTTCTCCCTGGACTCTTAGCCTGCCAGGGGATGTTGGCAAAATTAGAAAGTAGGTGCCCATGAGATCCACAGGAAATGCAAGCTCTCTAGCTGCTCCTAGGCTCTCACTGCTTCCTGGCCCGCTTTCTCCAGAGCAGACATTCACAGGTGTCTCAAAGACCCCTTCCTCCCTTCCCTGGTGTTGTCGAGAGATAATGCGTTCTATTCGCGATACCTGGGCACACAGGAAGACTACATTTCCTAGCCTCCCTTGCGGCTAGACTGGAAGCATGTGATTCACGCTGGCCAATGGGGTGTGGGCAGAAGGGATGTAAACCACTTCCGGGATTGCACCTCAAAAACCTCTAGGAAATGTCTTCATGTTTTCTGCTTTGGCGACTTTTGGAGGACGCGTTTGGATGCATTGGTACAAGATGGAGGCTGGCTACCCGACGTGTGGCAGAACTTGAGTAGGTAAAAAAAAAGTTGTGTGTGTTAAGGTTCTGGGTTTCCCATTTATTCCTTGCTGCTGCACAGCCAAGTCTAGCCGAACTGTACCTGGGGGCAACTTCTTCAAATCGCCTCCTTTCCTCTCAAAATCGCTGCTTCTTTTAACTTCATTGTACCAACTGTCTTAGTTTGCTAGGGCTGCTGTAACAAAGTAACACACACCTACCTGGTGGCTTAAACAACAGGAATTGATAGTCTCAGAGTTCTGGAGGCCGAAGGTCTGAAAAATCAAGGTGCAGGCAGGGCCAGGCTCCCTCTGAAGTCTCCAGGACTCTAGCAGTGGCTTGCTGTCAGTCCAGGGCCTTCTTTGCCTTATGGTATGACTCAGTCTCTGCCACCATCTGGCTGTCTTTGCTCTCTGTCTGTGTTCGCGTTTCCACTCCTTATAAGGACACCAGTCATATTGGATTAAGACCATCCTTATCCAATTTGGCCTCATCTTATCAATAATATCTTCAAAGATGTTATTCCCAAATAGGATCATATTCATGACACCAGGGGTGAGGACTTGAATATATCTTTTGGAGGGACACCATTTAGTCCTTAACACCAGCTTCCCAAGTACAATGGGTGTCACTTATGGTCCTGGTTTATACTCTCCTGCCACCAATGGGACCTTGTCTCTCTAACCATGTTATAACACAGTAGCCATGATATGCCTGTGGCTGTTTAAGTTTAAATTAATTAGACAAAATAAAATGAAAACTTCAGTCCCTCAGTTGCACTAGCCACATTTCACTTGCTCAGTAGCCTCACATGTCGCCCATATTGGGCAGCACATATATAGAGAATCTACTTCATTGCAGAAAGGTCTGTGGGGCAGCACTGGACTAGACCAGTTACCACCTCCATCTCTGATCATTTTTGGCCTCTCTCCTTCCCTGGGTTATTTCTCTCTGTTTTCATATTTGTTCTCTCCTTTTAAAAAAGAGCACCCCCTAAGGTAATCATTGCATCTCTCCATCCTGTGTTCAATCAGTGGACATTTATTGAGCACTTCCTTATGCTTGGCACCAGAGATATGATGGTCATCAAGATAGACATGGGTCTCCACCTCAAAGAGACTACCGGGAAATAAGAATTAAATAAATTCAATGTATATGAAATTGGTGTATGGTACTTTCCATGAAGGAAATCGACACATTGGCTGAGACTGAGAGTACAGGTGGTCAGGACAGTGCTTTACACAGGGTGACATTTGAGCTGAGGCCTGAATAATGAGCAGCCATCAGCCATGGAAAGAGCATGAAGTGCTTGAAGTAGACCCAACAGCACAGACAATCTAAGACGGGAGACCAAGAAAAAGTGGCCAAGTTCCAAGAGGGAAGCTGGGAGATGTCAAGGGGGGAGAATGCTCCAGGAAGAAGGGAGTGAGTATGCCAGATGCCACAGAAGTGGATAAAATGAGAATGAAAAAGTGTTCTCCTGAAGAAAAAACATTTGAAAGAGTACTCTTCCCACTGGCTCCTCTTTTTCCCTGCTTCCTCCAACATGGTCTGGCTTCTTTGCCCAGAAGCACTGTGTGAGGTCACTAACAGTTTCCCACTCATCACATTCAGTGACCTCCCCTTTGCCCTCATTTTTGGCAGCTCTCTACGACATCTGGGGGAAAAGGCAGAGACAAAACAGACAGAAATTCCTGACTTCAAGGCTGTGACACTCTATGGGGGAGAAAAACAATACAATCTGCCCACATATAATGCCAGGTAATACTAAGCTCTGTGGACAAAATTAAAGCAGAGAAAAGGATGGAGAGTGTAAAGGGGTGGGGGGAAAACTTTTATTAGAAAAAGTTAAGAGGAAAGACTTCTCCAATCTTGCCTTGCAGGGCATAACAAGAAGCAGGCACTTGATCCTAACGGCACAGAAGATGTCATAAAACTGTTGAGCAGGGGAGTGACATGTTCAAACGTTTTATCAAGAGGGTTGAGATGTGAAGGAGAAGTTGGTCAGTGCCTTCTAAAGAGGGAGCAGGAAGGGGCTCCAAGAAGAAGGAACAGTGAGAGTAAAAGCCCAGATGTGAGTAAAGGTAACAGGTCTGAAGAAACTCTTAGTGTCCTGACATAACTGGAATTGAGAGAGAGGGAGTGGTACAAAAGCCACCGTCTTGGGCAATTCCCTTCACTTCTCAAGACCTTGATTTTCTGATCTATGAAATGGAAGATAGTAAAACTGACACTTGCGGGATTAAAGTGAAACATGTATAGAGTCCTGAGCACACCCTCCTGCAGAAAGTTCCCAGTGGGAACCCAGTGGTTGGGAAATCATGGACTCCAGACTGATTGCCTGATAATAACTGCTATTTTCTAGAAGGCTGTATTGGGCCCATCATGTGGGGTCAAAGTTGCTTCTTGGGCCCGACTTAAAAGCACCCTGCTGTTTTTATAAAGATCTGTTGACATGATTTATTGGGAACCATGACCACTAACATTTTTAAGTGCTCAATAAATCCTACAAGCACCCTGGTAAATTAATCTTAATAAATCCACAGGAGGAAGGACTTTGTTTGCTGACCAGCATGTGATGGTGTGTCTTTCCTCTTGTCTGTTGTGGGAATGGATGTTGTGTGTGGAACTGAGCTGCCTGAAGACAGAGGAAAAATACATTATAAAGCGCCTTCTCCACTCAGAGTCTAAAGTATCTGCACATACGCTGCATATGTGCAGATACTTTATACCTTGGCCTCAATTTCCCTATCCATCCCATGGTGGAGGGGATGTAGTAGTTTCTATTACACTTTCATAGTTTTTCCAAATTCACCCTACCTATACTACTATTTAATAATTCTTATGATGAAATCAGGTCTAATATTACTACCTTGACTTAATTCTAAGCAGCAACATCTATAAAATTGGTTTGATGTGCTAGCTACATTTTACTCTCATAAATTAGCCATTGAAATTGTAATGAAGTTCATCTGTGTACCCCCAGAAGTCTCCTGTGCACCTAGGGGCACGGGTATTACACTGAGTTGATGGAGTCAAGGTTCTCAGGAGGCAGTGAGGTATAGAGGCAGTGACTCTGGAATCTGGAGTTCGCCAGCCTGAATTCTTCTCATGGTTCTTTTGTTTTCTGGGTGATTTGGAGCAGGGCACTTGACCTCTCTGACTTCAGTTTACTCATTTTAAAGATATTTAGAGAATAACATTTAACACTTTAAGATAAATAGATAATAAGGTTTAAGGTTCACCTTCTAGGCTTCTTTTAAGGGTTAAATAAAATGAGTCAAAATTCAAGAAAAAATTTAATCAGTATCTGGCATATAGTATGTGCTCAGTAAATATTAGTTGTGTTATTCTTGCTGATACTTCTCCTGCTATTTTTCTCTAGAAGGCATTAGACGGTGCCAGGATTGCGACAGGTGTGATTGAGGGGAAATTATGCAAGGCTGGGAAATGAGCCACCTGGAAGGATTAGACGGAATAATCCCAGGGCTCAGTCAGAGATAGAAATAGTTCCTGTTCTCACCAGCCACAGTGGAAACCTCAAAATTCATGGTGCATTGGGTAGAAGACCCAGAAAGGTTCTGGCTCAGAATTGGGCCAAAATTATTCCTAGAATAAATGTTTCTCTGGTCTTGACTAGCAACATTTAAATACAAGGCATAAGGACAAAACTGTTTCCAACTACCTTACCAGCATCCCAGAACAAAGCTCAATAATATTCATGGAAATAGATAAATATCCCTCTCTCTCTCACACACACACACAAGGTAAACTTTTAAATGTCTGGTATTCAATTTAAAAAAATCAGACATGCAGAGAATCAGGAAAAATGACTGATAGTTGTGATAAAAATCAATCAATTGAAACTTACACAAATAATAGAATTAGTAGACAAAGATATTAAGCCACTTATTATAACTGAATTGCACACATCCAAGAATTTAAAGGAAGGAGTAAGAATGCTAAATAGGAGCATGAGAGATATCTAAGAGACTCAACTAAAGTATCTAGAGACAAAAACTACAATATATGGGATTAAAAATGATGCTGCCTTGAATTAAAAGCAAATTACATGATGCAGAGTAAAAAATCAGTAAACTAGAAGACATAGTAATACAATAGATCTAAAATGAAACATTGAAATTAAAAGACTACAAATACATGAATGAGCAGCAGCAACCTATTGTAAAACTTCAAGTGACCTAAAAATATGTTGATTCATTCCCCAATGGAGGGAAGAGAAGGGGAGCAGAAAAATATTTTTAAATTAATAGTCAAATATTTTCCAAATTTAATTAAAAAAAAACAATACATCCACAAATCCAAAAATTTAACAAATGAAAAGCACGAGAAGTATGAAGAAAACCACACAATGGCACATCATAATCAAACTGCTGAGTAATGATAAACAGAAAATCTTATAAACAACCAAAAGGAAAATGATACATTACATATGGGGAAACACAGATGAGAGGCAGACTTCTCATCCAGGAACAGCATAATCCAGAAGAGTGGCATAGATGGAGCATTTTCTGGGCCATAAAATAATCTGAATTAATATAAAAGGATTCAAAGCATACATAGTATATTCTGAGACCACAGCAGTAACAGAAAAGTCCCTAAAACCAGTAATAGAAAAGTATCTAAAATCCATACATATTTGGAAACTAAATAACACACTTCTAAATAACCTATGTCTCAAAGAAAAGAACAAAAGGGAAATGCTAATGGATTTTGACATGAAAAGACAATATATTGAGATTTATGGGATGCATCTATAGCAGTTCTAAGTGGGTGACTTGCAGCATTAAATGTGGACATTAGAAGGAGCCTTTCAAAAGTATGACCTCAGCTTCCAACGTAGCAAACACATAACGAAGAAAAAAATCAATTCTAAAAACTTTTCCAAAAGCTGAAGAGGAGGGGATATTTTGCAGCTTGTCTAGGAGGGAAGAACTGCACTGATACCAAAACAAAGGCATAATAAGAAAAAAAAGTACAGACAAATGTCTGTCATAAACATACATGCAAAATTCCTCAAAATGCTTTTATTAAATCAAGTTCAACAATATATAAAAATTACTAAATAATTATTAAATGGGGATTATTCCAGGAGTCCAAGGCTGGTTTAGCATTGGAAAATCAGTCAATGCAATTCATAACATTAACCATCTAAAAATGAAAGTCATATGATCATCTCAATAGATGCAAAAAAGTCATTTGATAAAATCCAGCATTCATTGTTGAGAAAAACTTTGAGCAAACTAAGAATAAAGGAGAACTTCAAATTGATAAAAGCACATATGAAAAATATACAGTCTATAACATCCCCTGTACCATGAGGAACAAGGCAAGAAGAGCCACTTTGGCTATTTCTATTCAGTATTTTACTGGAGGTCCTAAACAGCACAATGAAGCAAGAAAAAGGAAAGGAATCCACACTGGAAAGGAAAAATTTTAAATGCCTTTACTTGTAGGTGACATAATCTATTGTGTAGAAATTCTTTGGAATCTATATACATATACCAAAAAAAAATCTATTACAACTAATAAGTGATCTTGGCAAGGTTGCAGAATACAAGATTAATACACAAAACTCAATGATATTTCCCTAGAATAGCAATGAGCTATTGGAAGTTTAAATTTTGAAAGTAACATTTATAAAAGCATCAAAAATATGAACTATTAGGGGTGAATCTGACAAAAGATGTGCAAGACCTTTGCACAGAAAATATAAAACCTTAAAGAAGACCTATTAATGGAGGGATATATGCTGTGTTAATGGTTGGGAAGATTCACTATTGTTAAAATGGCAGTTGTCTCCGAGTTAATCTGTGGATTCAGTGCTGTAAATCCCACTCAAAATCAAACAGTTTTGGAAATGACAAGCTGATTCTTAAATTTCATATGGAAATTCAAAGGAAAAGAATAAAGTTGTTTTAGAGTTATTAAATAACTTTTCTAAAGTCAGAGGTAGATCATGCCTCCCTCATCCCTTCAGTCACACCTGGGATTTACTGAGCACTCATTCTGTCCCCATGACTTGCTCCGATCAAATACTGCTGAAGGCATTTTCTCATTTCATCCTTACCATGACCCTAGAAGTTTAACATTATTAGCTTCCTTTTACAACAAGAAAACCAAGTCTCAGTGAAGTTAAGTGACTTGTCCAAGGCCACCCAGTTTATAACTATGTTCTTTAAGAGCACAGTATTAAGGAACAAAATAATAAATGCTAATTTGGAATTTATTTTTCCCTTCTTCCCTTCCCTTCCCTCCCTCCCTTCCCTCCCTTGCCATCTTTCTTCTCCCCCCCCCATCTCTTTCTTGCAAATAAAAAACATTCGGAACAAGACATGCACCTTAAGAATTAAGATAGGTAAGAATCATCTTTTGACATAAAGGATAACTCCTCCATGATGATAAAATAGGAGGTATTCAAAACCCCTTCCTCTTTTGCTTATATCAGTATATTTTTCAATGTAAATGACTAATTTAATTTACCTTCCTTTCCAGAGCATTTGCAATTGAAATAGTTTTAAGTGTTCTGACATCTACTTTGCTTAAACTCCCCTATTTTCTTATGGCAATTATCACATACTTACATGACAATAGCCACTTTCCATGTCAAA
>PVIY010029365.1:0-32098 GCA_004026745.1 Myrmecophaga tridactyla
AATGTTTTTTGTTCCTCTGAGTTATAGATTCAGCAAGCTGTTGCAGACCTTAGAGAACCATCACACTGAACGTATTTAAGGTTTGCTATTCCTCTTTCTTTCTGGAATTACCTTTCAATTTATTTTAAATATTTGAAATTGTTATTTTAAATTTATATAAGTTCTTCTTAGTTTCTTTTGTTAATCAAAACAAGTGTTCCTTAAAATATAAGTAACTTTACAATCAAATTTGTTACTCTTTCTCTCTTTGAAATTAGGTCTACCTGCCTGAACTAGTTATTCATAGAGTGCCCACAAAATGAAAGGTCTTTATAACCAATTAATATCCAAAGTTTCAGAGAGGAAGAGAGAAAGAGAGAAAAGATAAGGAGAGGTGGGGACGAGAGGAAGTAGCTGCAAATATAGAAAGCATCACAGTGATAAGCAAACCATTTTTTTTTTACATTTTTTTCATCACATAGTTGTATGTTCATCATCATGATCATTTCTTAAGAACATCTGCATCAGTTCAAAAAAAGAAATAAAAGCAGAAAAAAAATTATATATTACCATACCCCTTACTCCTCCCCCTCCCCAATCACCAGCATTTCAATCTACTAAATTTATTTTAACATTTGTTCCCCCCATCATCTACTTATTTTTAATCCATAGGTTTTATTCATCTGTCCATAAGGTAGATAAAAGAAGCATCCGACACAAGGTTTTCACAATCACACAGTCACATTGTAAAAGCTATATCATTATACAATCATCTTCAAGAAACATGGCTACTGGAACACAGCTCTACATTTTCAGGCAGTTCCCTCCAGCCTCTCTGCTATGCCTTAACTAAAAAGATGATCTGTTTAATGCATAAGAATAACCTTCAGGATAACCTCTTGACTCTGTTTGGAATCTCTCAGCCACTGACATTTTATTTTGTTTCATTTCATTCTTCCCCTTTTTGGTTAAGAAGTTTTTCTCAATTCCCTGGTGCTGAGTCCCAGCTCATTCTAGGATTTCTGTCCCACGTTGCCAGGAAGGTCCGCACTTCTGGGAGTCATGTCCCATGTAGAGAAGGGGAGGTAAGCAAATCATTTTAAGAAGCTAATTGTCTTTTTTCCTCAAAGTAGGGGGAAAAAGTTTTTTATGTGTAAAAAGAACTATTAATTTCAGTTTTACAATCTCAGCTGGAGGTTGAAAGTAAACACAGAATACAAAACCTCACAGGTCCAGCCATTTAAGATCTCAAAAGGCTGTTCTCCTTTCCAAGAGGCAGAAGAAATTTTCCTGAGTGAAATGAGCTCATAGAATGTGTCTTTGTTTTCAGGCTGCTGTGCCATATACCCACATGGGTTGGCTTAACAATAGGAATTTATTGGCTCACAGTTTCAGAAGCTAGAAGGCTTGTGTCCTCCTGGGATCAGTAGCTGCTGGCCGGCACTCCTTGGGTTCCTTGGCTTTCCTGTCACATGGTGATGTCCTTTCTTTTCTCTTCTGGGTTCCTGCTGATTTCTGGCTTCCAGCTCCTTCCTGTGGCTTTCTCTTGACAAGGAAGAGGATTAAGACCTACCATGATTCAGTTTAGTGACTCTTTAACTACAGATAAACATCTTCGAAAGCTGCTGTTGACAATGGATTCACACCCACAGGAATCAGACTAAGATTGAGTGGATGTTTTCTTCTGGGGTGCATAATTTAGCCAACCACAGAAGGAACACAGCTGTTCCTAGCTGGTGACTAGCTATTAAACTCAGTCCCTCCACCCCTACCTCCTGCCTCCCAGAGAGTCTGAGAGCAAGAGGCTCAGCCAGACTTGGTTGTCTTTGCACCCCTGTTAATCTTCACAGGGGCCCAAGAAAAGTGGCTCTTGGTGAGGTAGGTGCATCCTGTATGTGACTTGATGGTGATTCTTCCCATATCAATTCTTATTGCCAGCTTTGAATGTTCCTAAATCATCACTCCTCATTTTATAGGGTGTGTACTAACATTTAAATAACAGATGTCAGACTCCCCAAGTCAAGCAAATCAGCAGACAAAAAAAAAAAAAAAGATTTTTGAAACAGTCTCTGTTCTTTGCCTCCTGACAGAAAGCCCCAGAAACCTGGATTCTGTATCTTTCAGCCATGAAAAGAGACTAAATGACTGGGCACGTGCAATCCAGAGCTGCAACCAGACTTGATCCAGAAACACAAATAGAAGAAAAGGCAAAAAACTTCCGCATTGGTGGGGGTCGGGGTGCAGGGTGGCAGAGGTCAGGCAGTGATGCTAAAGCTGTATCACTGCAAGAGATTCGTTTTGGAAGCCAAAATGCACTTCTTAGGAGAAGCAGTTTAATTGGCTCAGGTAGGTGAAGCATCCCTACCCAGATGAGCTTCAGTGGAACCTCCAGAACTATAAAAAGAAAACTCAGGCACAAAAGGGTTTAAAAAACCTTTTTTTTTCTTCACTTGCAAAAAGATGCAAGGGAATCAAACTTCAAAAGGATTGTTGTGCAAAATGGAAACACAACAGGTATTCAGTTGGGTAAAAAACAGACAAGCTTAACAAGATTATCAAGCTTATATTAGTCTGTTCATAGGGCAAAAGAATAATTTGATTTCTCCTGCTCAGTTTGTGTCAAGCCTTCAGACCATCACCATTATAAAAGTCAAGGAAAAAGTACCCCCTCCTTTTCTTTAAGAAAGTCACAGTTTTTAGAACATGCTCACATTTTTACTATCTTGGGGCCCACGACGAGGCACAGCGACTATCATAGTTTTGGTTTTCTCTCTAGGTGCAAATGTGGTGGTGGTTTTTGCTGATCACGTGATGTCATCTCTATAATTACAGTGGACCCAGGGGAAGTGCCAGTTTTTGTGGATATGACAATACACAGTGTTTCAGGGAAACTGTGAGGTCTCCAGTTCCACCCTGCAAGCTTCCCAAAGAACCATCAAGTCCTGCAAATGAGGTAGGGTGGCAGCTGGCCGTTGGGACTTATAGCTGGGCTCTTTAGGGCAGTGCTTCTCAATCCTGGCTATGCGGTGGAAATACCCGAGGAGCTTTCATAACATAATTCTTGATCTTACCTCCAGAGCATTATTTAAGTCACCTGTGGAAGGCCCTGCATATTGGTGGTGTTTTCTTTTTTAAGCTCCCCAGGCTTTCTAATTGGCAGCCCGGGGGGGTGAGAGCCACTGTGTAGGGCCTTTTTCAACATCTCCAACTCCAAGTTTTGCAGATTTTTCTTTAGTCTACCTAGGCTTCTGAGTTAGAGTGTATGCTTTTTAAACTGCATCAACATATTTTCCAGATCCTGTTGGAGACACAGGAAACCAAACTTGTGTTCCAATTTGTAACCCTAAAGTAGGGCATCCTAAGGGCAGCAAAGAGGATAGTTTTAGGAGCTGGGAAAAAGTGGTTTGGCTACATACTTGAACTAGAAAGAAATCATTTTAAAAACTCCATAAACTACCATTTCTTAATCTTTGAAATGGATTTATGCTTTTCTATGGGAACTTAACATTTTATAATTCAGACAGCAGGCATGTTTGGATTATCTTCTCTGTAGACGCCTATATTAAACCTGACTTTTTCCTCCTGGAATTGGGTAAGGAGAGAAAATAGGCCTTTAGAAAGCTCTATAGCAAATTTCGGCCATTGAAAAAATGACTTGCATTTAACTAACTCCGGGAAATACTGCAGCCTATATCCTCTGCTAGTGATTCATAATCCACTTGAGCATTTTAAAGGATCTAAGAAATCCCACATTAATTAAATCAGCAGTTTCCAGACTTAAATGATCAGGAATTTGCCTCCCTTTTTTTTCATTCAGGTGGTAGCCTTTATCTTCTTGCATTGATCCATGGGTAAAAGGCTATATTACACATTTATAACCGCAATTTTTTGGGGGGGGAGGAGGGGGTAAGCCTCCAATTTATTTGGGAAATAAATGGTTCATGCTAAAGTACTTCCCAATCTTCCCAGCTTGATTTAGAAGGATATTATGGGTTGAATTTTTGTCCCCCCAAACATATACTTAATTCCTAATCCCAGGACCTTAGAATGTTACCTCTTTTGGAAACAGAGACATTGCAGATGGAATTAGTTAATATAAAGTCATACTGGGGTAAGGTGGGCCCTTAATCCAATGTGACTGGTGTCCTTAAAAGTGATACAGCTTCTAAGTGAGGGTCACGGCTGCTGGCAAACCACCAGAAGCTGGGAGAAGCAAGGAAAGATTCTTTCCTAGAGCCTCTGGAAGCAGCATGGTCCTGCCAACACCTCGATTTCAATTTCAGACTTCCAACCTTCAGAACTGTGAGAGAATAAATTTCTGTTGTTTTAAGCCACTCCGTTTGTGGCACCCTAGGAGACTAGGATGGGGGTAGGGCCTGGGCTGAGGGAGGAGATACTTCTGTAGCACTTTGTCCACTGCCTCCTACTGTGGTCCATAGGTCTAGCCTTGAGCTACTGGGGGGTGTGCTGGGTGCCCTTGTGTGGTCAGCAGCAGACACACAATAAACGCATGTTGAATGAGCAAACAGATGCATCGTGTTTCTGTTACAATGAATCTCTTGTGTCAGGCCCCCTCTCCAGCATCCTGAATTTCTATGTCCTAAAGGTCAATGTGTCTCACTTGTGCTGTCTGCTGCCCACAGGGGCTTGGTTGAAGGGGAGCTCCTCTTTGCTGGTGACTAGCCATAAAGCCGGTCCTCCCAGAAGATCTGAGAGGCAGGGGCCAGGCAGGGCTTCATCTTCTTTGCCCCACTTAATCTTGAATAGGGGCCCAAGAAAATTAGCACACTGCAAGTTAGGTGTATCCTTTCCCAGGGCCTAATGGTACTTCTTCCTATATCAAATCTCGTTGCCAGTTCAGAATATTTCTAAAACGTGTCTCTCCTTTTTTTATTGGATGTTTGTAGTTACATTTCAGTGGCATAACATTTTCAGTGTATTCCTGCAATGACTTTTTGTCTCCCACACTGTTTCAGTGACAAATGGTTTGCAAGATTATAAATGTCATGAAACAGTGATGTCAAGATGACAAGAGTCTTATGAAAAATTCATACGTGGTATCTGGAAGAAGTTGGCCTTTGGGGACAAGGAGTTAAAGAGATACTGTTATGATTATCATCATTAAATACTACAGGTGATTATTATTAAACAGTCTTCCCGATGTTTTTATACATTTACCCAAATAATTAATTGCTGTGAGTTACCTAGTTACTGTACAGTGCCTCTTGAGAGATCAGCCCTACCACTAGACAATAAAATAATAGACAAAGCAGACCCTGCCCTTGGAGAGTTTCCAATCTAGCTAACAAGGCTAACTGTGAAGCAATGTAAGTATCCAAAGGCAACTAAGTACTAAATGATTCAGGCTAAATGATTCATTTGTGCTTAAGGCCTGGGGAAAAAAAGAAAGGTCAGGAGGAGGTGAGCTCAATCAGAACAGACGGAGAAGGTGAGTTTTAAAGGATGAGTCAAGGAACTATGCATTTACAGGTAAGAGAAACAGACCTCTAAGAACATAGGAACCAAACTCATAAAGAATTAATAGGTCTATTAAGTGAATTCTTTAGACTAGCACCTGTAAATCAAATTAAAGGAAAAATATGTTATTTTTCAAAGATTTACCCATGCCTTGAATTTTGAAGTGGATAGCTGGTTAGGGTCTTATGTATGTGAGTCCTGGTGCTTTCATATTTGATGTCTTATGAGGGGTGAAAAATGCCTAAGTGAAATGATTAAAATAATTTATGACCTTAGGTACCATCCTGTTGGCTAAGAGTGGGGAAAGCACTGGACTCTCAAGCAGGGATGTACAGCCCAAGCCCAAATCTGCATTTCTTTCTAAAACTCACACAGGAAGAAAATATTTCTCTCTAGACCCAGGATTTAATGCACCAGAACTAGGGAATGGTTTAAAGCCTATAACGAGGAACTGCCTAACCCTTTTAAGACATTGATAACTTTCTAAATTTAGTCTGTATAAGGTGAAATTCTGCTAGAGGAGAGCAGAATTCACTTGACCCTGTGATGGTTTGAAACATTTACAGTCAATGTGTTCAGGTATAGCTCTGATCTTTAAATGAAGAAAAATAGTGGGAAATACCATGAGGGGAAACTCATATGGGGTGGGAAGGAAGAAAAATTAGGAGGGAAAAAGTAAAAGCTTTCATATTTGAATCTGAATGTCTTCACAATTCCCTTCCATGCAGAAATCCAATGAGCAAATTCAGGAGGGGGTTGTAAGCTCTGAATATATTGGTTTTCCCAAATAGTTTGACATATTGGGAGACGCTAAAGCAAACTCTGCAATTCTTAGTAAAGAATATTGGATTCCGCAAAAGAGAAGATTATTAGCTGCTGCTTGATCAATGTCATTGCGAGGGGATTGGACAGAACATATTTCAGAGTAACTTTATCTTTCTTGGCACATGATTGCAAAGGTCAAAAATGGTAGAAAAAAAAGTAATACATAAAGAATTGGTTTCTAGATCATTCCTATTCTAAGTGTCCAGACTACTAAATGTCATGGCTAAGGTTAATTTAAATCTTGGGACCACTATGATATCTTTCCTAGTGTCCTCTCTTTGAATAGCCTTACTATTGGCAAATCTCCAACATTGGAAGGGTTATTCTGAGGATTAAAGAAAATATTATTTCTAAAGCACTTAATGCAGTTCTAGCAGTAAATAAGTGGGGGACATATGATTTTTAATTTTGACAATTATTAATATTAGATTTGATTTTTGCAAACAGTTGAGGTGATTTGTGGCCTTTTGTGCACGGGGCATGTGAGTCTGGGTGCTCTGAGCAGTCCTGCTGAGAACTACACTGCAGTCAAACATCTTGCTCATGAGTACATGAAGGGTTGGAAAACTGCACTAGGCGAAGGACTTGCATCAAGATCAGGACTGTGGCACATTCATGTGGGAGATTTAGCTAAAGAAGGGAAATGACTGCATGACCGTGACGAAGTGTGATGATTCCGTCTTGGATGAAGATAGAGTAGTAGTTGATGAGTTAGGGAAGCAAATGAAAGAAGGTAGAGGGACTGTTGATTGTCATGGTTGTGATTTCTTCCCTGAATGATGGTTTCATATAGTTTTGTGCTGCGAACAGATAATCATGAATTGTACCAAAGACTTGAAACAAGTGGTTATTGTGAGAAGAAACCACAAGACAATATTCAAATATTGTGAATGTGAAAGTAGTCAGGCTTTTTATGAAGAGGCCATGGCATCTTGCAGAGAGGAAATAGAGCATCAGCTGCTCAGGAATAATCCAGAAGAGCTAGAGAATAATATAAATTAGATATTGAAATGGATGGAACAATGGATCAGATATCATAGCACTTAACTTACAGAACTGGCCACATTTCACTCTTGTGGATATTCCTTTTCCCATATCAAAGAAATCATCCAAGTATCAGAAAATTTTACTGCAACACAAGACCAGCAGTTAGATAGTAGAAAAGTTTATTCCTGGGTTTTGTTTTGTTTTTTTAATCTCCGTGAGAAAACTAAACAATCTCATATTTAATGCAACACTATTAAGGATTGAAAGCAAAGACTCATCATTTTATGCTTCAACTGCTAAAGAATAACTAAATCTGACCAAATGGGTGGATGCCTGTTAAGTTTATTTCAGAAGAAAATGAATATGATCTCTTAAATTAAACTTAAAGCTCAAGATAGAGCATCAGAGTATTTCTTTTCTTTTTCTTCTTTAAAATAGTATTTGGAACTGGTAATATTTGAACTTTGTACAAAATTCAAAAGGCACCAAAGATATACGGTAGATAGGTTTCCCTTCCAGAGGGCAAGGGGTTTTAGTAGTCAGACATACCTGGGATTGATTCTAGCTCCACCATTTAATAGCAATCAGGCAAGTCATTTAGTCATTCTGAGTTCACTGACCTTTTCTAAGAATGGACATTTAATACTTAACCTCCTTCAAAGGAGTTTCTAATTTGTTTTAATTTGTACTATGAAAAATTTCAAGCATTTCAGAATTAAGCAGAACAGAATAATAAATCCCACGTATCCATAACCCTCTCCCACAGTTACCACCTTAATTAAGCCAATCTTATTAGAGCTAAGCCAGCCCCCCAGCCCTCACCCCAAATTATTGTTAAATAAACCACAGGTATCGGGTCACTTCTTCCATAAGTTTTTCAGTATGAATTTCTAAAAGATAAGGTCTCTTTGAAAAGTTATAACTATAATTCCATTATCACACCTCAAAAAAATTATCAGTAATTCCATAATATCAAATATCAACTACCACATTCAAATTTCCCCCTTGCTCTCCTGACTAATTTTGACATAGTACCCATGGTCTTTGATTGCCTCCTGTTTTTTGGCATGAGAAGAGTTCCAGGCTTATATTATAGATTTCCTAACCCCAGACCTGGAATCAGCCATATCTCCAGGGAGGCCTGCTTCCTTTTAATAGGAGTTTATGTCTAGAGACCACAAGCTCCTTCTTCTCAGTGCTCATTTTTTTTAACATGGGCAGGCACCAGGAATCGAACCCAGGTCCTCAGGCATGGCAGGCAAGCATTCTTACCTGCTGAGCCACCGTGGCCTGCCCATTCTCAATGCTCATTGCTTCTAAGTTGGTCATGAGTTGGTCATTGTTTCTAGATTTTATCAATGGATAGAACAAGGAAATACATATTTAAATAATTGGCTTATATGCTCATCTAGTCCTTTTACCCATAGGTTTCCCCCTCTCATCTTTTTCTTTCTTACCTAGATATATTCTCCCTGCAGTTTGCTTGTTGTGTTCACACTGACACTTCCAACTCAAATTCAGGCTCTCAGGATTGTTTCCTTAATTTTCCCTATAATTCATATGTATCAACATTTTCCATGTTGAAAATCCTGGGTCCCAACTCAAACATATTTACTCATTTACTTTACTTCAAAATATACAGACAACAGTCTCAGAATAACAATTGCAGCAGCAGTGCCACCAACATTATAACTGAAAATGTGGTTTTATTTTTTAATTGTTCTTTTTTGTCTTTAGGTTATATTTTACTAAAGGATGTTCATTTAAATTCTGTGTTTGGAGTCACCCTAAATAATCTCTGTCTGTGTGGTTATATGCCAGTTCAGTTCTCCATCAGGCTCATTGTTATATTTTGCTTAAATTTTTAGGAATCACATATTTTTTAAAATTTAAGATGCTTTATAGTCAAGATATATCAGAGTGGCTAGTTTTTATCTCAGTTTTCTCTGCCCTGTTCCCCTCCTCCCCCCACCATTGTTTTAGTTTTGGATTATCTTTTTTATTTTGTTTGTTTTGTTTTTTAGTATAAGCAGCTTTAAAAATATATGAGCAAACATTTGTTTCCCTCTACCCTTCTAAGATAAAGGTAGTATACTGACTTATATACCCCACAAAGACATGTTTAAGTTCAAATCCACCCCTATACCTGGTCCTATGGGTGTGGACTCATTTATAAATAAGATCTTCTAAGCTTTTATTTAGATGAGGCCATACTGACTCAAGGTGGGTCCTAATCCAGTATGACTGGAGTCCCTAGAAGCAGAGGAAGCTTGGACATGAAGTAAAGGCCCAGGAAGAGAGAAAGAGATCCCCATGTGACAGGCAGAGACTGAATGCTAGCAAGTCCCCACCAGAATGCTGCAGACTTTGGAGAAGGCATGGCCTGCAGATACCTTCATTTTGGACTTGTGACTTCCAAACTGGGAGCCAATGAATCCCTGTTGTTAAGCCCACCAGTGTGTGGTACTTTTCATAGCAACACTGGCAAACTAAGACACTTACTGTATATGCTTTTCTCCACATTGCTTTTTTTCATTTCATATATGCTGGGGATTATGTCATGGAGTATTTTAAATGCTAAATAAAATATAAGCCCATAGTACCTTATTCACAATTCTGAAATCCTCAAAGCTCTGAAATCCCAAAATTTTATTACAAGCTTGCAGCAAACTCATATGGAAAAAAAATGAGATCTGAACTCACATAAAGCTAGTTATTGTCTTTTCATGCTTATGTTGCATATTGATAATTTTTAATGCTGGGATATTGAATATACTTGATTATGGTCCCAGCCTCAGAACTTGATAGAACTGTTAAATCATATAAGGTATGTGCACGTATTACCTTTCTAAAACCTGAAAAATTATGAATTCGGAAACACATATGGCACCAAGGGTTTCAGATAAGGCATTCTGAACCTGTAATATATAAATTGCTTATCGGTAGTTTTTATTCCTTTCATTCTCCCAACACCTGTTTGGGGAACTATTTTTTAAAAGTAGGATCATAACTGTAATGCTCAGCCTCACATTTTTGTTTAATGAGGTAAAGAATATGATTCCCTCAGTATGAATTGAATGGGAACCAGAAACCTGTGAGTTCCTGCAGGAGCCAATAACGGGTAGGGCTGTCAGGCAAAGCCACTTCAGGGATATAGACTTCTGGTTAGAGGCTTAGAAGACCTCTGCTACTATTTCGAAGTTTCAAGTATGCTGGTAAAGTGGACACATTTTAAAGATAATCCTGGCTAGAGTGTTTCCACAGAATTTCCAGACTTTATTTATCCCTTCTGTGTTACAGCATTTGAGGTGGAAAGTATATTCGTCCTTGTAGGCAAGCATTTTCCAGAAAAACAAGACTGGCCATGACTTGCACAGCAGCCTTTCCTAACTTTGCCTGTTGCTTTTATGAGGAACCATTGTCTTTATGGTGCTTATAGCTGGCAGGTATGAACTCTAATTATAACACAGTCTGTTGCCAAATGGGCTTCAGAATCATTACATCATAAACTTTCTCTGGGAGGTCACTGAGGCCATGCTTTTTCACAAGTGAGGAAAATGAGGCCTCTTTTGTGGTAGGTTGCATGATTGCTCACAGTACTTTCTGCCCCTCCTTGTGAGAGGATTGTGCTCCACAGCCATTGGGCTTACACCGGCCAATAAATAGACCCTGGATGCAAATGACATGGGCAACTTCGGGGGAACTAGCAAGGTATTTTCCATGCTCTCTTTTCACTCTGCCAGAAAAGCAGCAAGGTCCAAAATAGAAATTGCTCCCTCAGCCTGGTCTGAGCTTGAAGATGATGTGAAACAAAGCCATAGCCACCCCAGGATGGACATGTAGCATGAGTTAAACGATACCATTGTTGTTGTAAATCCCTGAGATTTGGGGGTTGTTTGTTACCTCAGCATAACCTAAATTATCCTGACTGATATCCTTGCCCAGTGTCATGTAGATGATGGTTAGATGTGGTGGAAACCCCTGTTGTCCAGATGAGATCTCCATGGCTTAGGACACAGCAATTTTTCTTCGATCTTCTAAGGCTAGCTTTCTTTATCTTTTCCAATTTTTGAAATAGCTTGAGACAGCTAATTAGCTTTCATGGAGTTCTTTGAGATGCTCTGCACACAGAAATTATTAAGTACCAAAGTGCCAGAATCTTTAGATCTAGCGAGTATTAAGTATTTTAAATACACTCACCATCAGACAGGGAGTGAAAACAAGGTGACTAAAAGATTAGTAATATGGGAAGTAAAAGAAAGATGAGAAGGAGACAAGAGGTATATTATGATGGATGAATTTTCTTGGAATTTTAATTTCTCTTGCTCTAAACTGACAGGGAAGACTTTTGAAAGAAAGATGTTTTCATCAATCTTTCTCATTTCTTTCACCAGCATAAGGAGATGGGAAAGTCTCATTACATGAAGAAAAAAGCCCATTCCCAGAATGGAATTTCCAAAAGTTTAATTTTGGCATTGCATCTTTTTGTTCTTATATGGTGATATGAATATGCTCAGTTTCAGATTTATGCTAGTCCCCAGGGCCATAGAGAAGAACCCTTGTAGCTCAGGCAGCAACAAATATTGGATGGACTCTACTGAATTCTGTATTCTAGTGGACTAATTAACCATAAGGCTCCAGAGCGTTTATTCTAATCTTGGTAGGTCTGAGAAAATCTATCCAAAGTATGAGAATAAGTACGAGAATAAGGAAGCTGGGAGAACTCTGACCCTTGCAGGAATTCTTTTTAGTGCACCTGTTATCGGTCAACTTTGGATCAATGTGTCACATGCCAGGAACATCTAGTTTCTACTATCTATTTGAAATAGAAATTGCTTCAGTAAAGAAATAACATGTATATATACCAGGATTCCATAAACATTTATTGAGTGCCTACTGTGTGCCAAACTTTTGAATACTCCTAAGATTAGCGTATTTGGAATAGCTGCAGGACCAGCACAAGATTACTGGATCATCTTAGGTCCAATTCTGAACTACAGAACAATGGAAGATTTTGGAATGAGCACTTGAAATACTTCAGATTGGCTTGGCTTATAAAACCTCAATTTAAAATGTGAGTTGGGAAGGGAAGAAAGACACACAGGAAAACATGCAAATAGAAGCGCATCAAACTGGGCACTGGGTTGGGGGCACCGGGATCTTTGGATGGCTTGTCAACTTATAGGGGGCCAAATGGCCAGGATCAGAGGTGCAAGTTCACCAGCTGAGATGCTCATGAAGTCACTGACCTACTTGAGAATTTATTTTACCAGGTGAAACATGTATTTCTTTTGAAAGATGATGACAATGACTGTGATGAGCCACACGCTAATTGACTTGGAAGTTTCAAATAATGCAGGCAATTTTTTTAAGACCATGGAGCACATATATTTGCACCCATCACCACCATCACCCTATTTTACTCTCTAGTGAGCTATAACTATAGGAAAAACCATCCTTGCATCTATCCTGGTGTTGGTAAGAATTCAATTCGTTAGTCACTTACAATTTGATGACAGCAAAAATCCTTTCCTTTCCATTAGCTTTTTCTCATCTGGTAGATGTTTGAACAGGAATGTGAAAAATAAGCTCTGGCAAGCAATAACTTGCAACTGCAGCTGTTTAGAGAAAGAAGAAAGCAACCTAAGTTCAGTCCACCACATTCCCACCACAAGAAGAAGCCTATTGGCTGTTGTCGGTGAAGAGGATAAGGGACCAAAGGCTAACTCTCCACCCAGCCCTAATTTACTGTTTTATTACTTTCCCACAGGAGTCTGGAAGGCTCTAAAAACCCTTGCCTTATGTCAGAAATACTTCCCTGCTTAAACACTAATTGGCCAGAGTCAATGGGATTGGCTGGGGCTGTTTCTAAATGTTTTGCTCACAGGGCACCCAAAGACAGGATGGTCCTTTTATCAGCTAGGGTCAAAGTAGTAGATTTTAAATATATCGGTATTAAAATCCATTTGGGTGTTCTAAGATTGATCATGGTGATGAATGCACAACCATGTAATGACCCTGTGAACATTGATTGTATACTTTGGATGGATTAGTATGGTGTATAAATATATCTCAATAAAATTCTATTTGAGAGAAAAAGAGACCATTTGGGAATGAGGCTGGGGAATAAAAGATGCAAAAGAAAATTAATGCAAGTATATAGTAAAGCCTTACCGTGACACCCACTCTCCTTTCCCCCTACCACAAGTAGGAAATTTTTTCTGTAGTTCTTCAGGCAAGTTTGTAGGCCCATTTTTTGGTGGGGTTTAAGTCCTGGTGATGCAGCTATAAGCAGACTTAGGTAGCATTCACATTGCTGAGATTTGGCGAAATGGGTAAAAATATGTACAATTCAAGAAATGGTAATCGAAATTTATTGATAAAAGATTAGGATTTCATTAAGAATTACAGGAAAACAGAGGTTTCAAGGCAATGAATCACAAGAAGGCATTTTGCCACTTTGAAGCAAAAAGCTGACAGACTGGGATTATCTAGCAAAACCAATTGACCATGCATTCTTCCATGTATTAGTTATCTATTGTTGTACAATAAATTACTCCAAAATTTAGCCGCTTAGAAAACCCCAAATGTTTATTATCTCACATAGTTTCTGAGGACCAGGACTCCAGAGTGATTTAGCTAGTAGTTCTGACTCAGGGTCTCTCATGAGGTTGTGGTCAAGAAGTCAACCAGAGCTACAGTCAACTGTAGGCTTGACAGATCTGGAGATCTGCTTTCAAGATAACTTGCTCACCTTGATACTGACTGGAGGTCTCAGTCTCTTTCCCTGGGGACCTCTCCATAGGGTTGCTTGAGTGTCTTCATAAAATGGTGGCTAAAAGAGTGATCTGAGAAAGTAAGAAGGAAGCCACAATGTCTTATATGATCTTCTCTCAGAAATCTCATGTGGCCACATCTATCAGATTCTCTGTGTTAGAAATGAAGCACAATGCACACTTAAGGGAAGGGAAATTAGGCTCCATCTTTTGAAAGGAAGAATAGAAGATAATTTGTGGACATATATTTAAACTACTACAGTAATGAATCACAGAAAAGAATTCTGCCACTTTGCAAAAAAAAAAAGCTATTTTTTGTTCTCTACCAGGAACAATTATCCATGCATTCCCCATAACTTAACTTTAGGCATACCTCTTTTTCTTATATAATAAGAAGGCACTGAAGAAGAACAACCTTTTAGGTAACAGATGACTAGTAAAGAGTAAATTTATATGTACTTTATAAAGAAATCAGAATACCCCAGTTGATTTACCTGGGGATGGTTATAACAAAAGCCATTCAGTAGGTTCAGTAGACATGTTACTTCAGAACCACCCAAAATCCTTTCAATTTTTGCTGGTTTTCCTTAAATACTCTTTACCACCTTCGTGGTCAAACCCAATTATATTTCCTTCTTCAGTGATGAAATGAACAGTGATGGTGCTATTCTGGGTTAGCATGTGCTTTCTGGGACCATAAATTTGGGGAATAAGAAGGCAGGACCATGCATGGGGTGTCAAATTTAGTTCTAAGAAAAAGAAAAAAAAGATCATCTTAGGGATCAGGATGGAAGACCCCAGGACAGTTTGACATGTCCCCTTGGGTCTTATCATAGAGTGTGCCAGCTGATTTCCAGCCCATGAAAATTGATGGTCCTCAAGAAGAACCCTCAACTAATAACTGATGGGAGTTGGTGTATGAATCCCAGGTCCTTGACCCCTCAGGTTGGGTAGAGTTTGCCAGTAGGATCGAGCCTAGGTTGCCCACAGTCGTAATTGGCTTGATGATGCATACTTTATTGACTGACTTCTTTTCCCTCTCAATTCCCCATTCCCCTACTGGTATTTCCTAGAATCACCTCCCAGATAAACAACTTGCATTTGAACAAATCTTTCTGATAGGGTCTGCTTCGTAGGGAACCCAAATGAAGACAGTGTGTGACAGGACTACTGTTTTCAAATGTTTGGATGACCATCATGTGGAGGTGTGATTAGATTTATCATTCAAAGGGAAGACTTAGGGCCACCAGACAACAGTTATTAGGAGATGGATTTTGGTTTAGCAAAAGGAAGAATTCTATCCTAACTCAATATGCCTGAAAATGGAATGGGCTGCCTTGGGAGGTAATATATTCATTGTCACTGTGGGTTAAACAAAGGCTGGCCAACCATAGGGATGAGTGATTGCTATCAGGCCTAAACTAAGTGATATCCAAGTTCAGAGGCAGGTTTACTATGAAGCTAAGGAAGCTTCAACTTTAGTTTCCTGCTT
Source organism: Myrmecophaga tridactyla (assembly GCA_004026745.1). Classification (NCBI taxonomy): domain Eukaryota; kingdom Metazoa; phylum Chordata; class Mammalia; order Pilosa; family Myrmecophagidae; genus Myrmecophaga; species Myrmecophaga tridactyla. The sequence continues at coordinate 15,538 of PVIY010029365.1, forward strand.
TTGCACAGCTCCCTTTCAACGCCATGACAATGTGTTTATAAGGCCATACATTTCTATAAATTTGCAATCTTTGAACCACAATTCATTCAGATCCTGCCTGTTTCCACCCCAACTTAATTTTTTGTGGACTCTCTTAAAATAGAATTAATCAGAATTCAAGAGTTTGTAGATAACAGATGCAGCAGAGCTGAAAATGAGAACAAATCTGTGTGAAGTTGGGTATTTTTTTTCATCCCAACATATTGCATTGAATCTTAGCATATCTGACACACCTTGTCCTGACAAAATATGGTGGTTCCAGATGAAACAGCATGCAAAACTGCCACCAACATAGCAGAATAGTCCAAAAAAACAACTGACAAAGGCAAAAAAGAAGCTCCAGTAACATAACTGGAGCTAAGAGTAAGGGTAACTTAATAAAACAATTATGTAACTCTATACAGTATACCAGCAATTGTAAAAGTATCTGAATTATTTCTGTGCATTCTTTAATTTAAAAATATTTTTAATATATTTTTCATAATTATTAACCAAACAAGATTTCAAAGATGACAGGAAGGTATCTTAGTGGAAACCCAAAATGTAACCTGAAAGATATTTAAAAATTTATGTATTGAGATTTCTGTTCTTGTTCTAAATAAATAACCACCTTTATACCTAATTTTGCATTCATACCGTGCCCCCTCCCTTTCTTTTACTTAAAGAGAACTGTTCTAGTTTACTAGCTGCCGGAATGCAATATACCAGGAACGGAATGGCTTTTAACAAGGGGAATTTAATGAATTGCTAGTTTACAGTTCTAAGGCCGAGAAAATGTCCCAACTAAAATAAGTCTATAGACATGTCCAATCTAAGGCATCCGGGGAAAGATACCTTGGTTCAAGAAGGCCAACGGTGTTCAACGTTTCTCTCTCAGCTGGAAGGGCATATGGCGAACATGGCGGCGTCTGCTGGCTTTCACGTGGCTCTACCAAAAGGGACTCTCTCCAAAATGTTTCCTCTTTTAAAGGATTCCAGCAAGCAACTCCACCTTTAGTGGGTGGAGACACACCTCCATGGAAATCATCTAATCAAACGGCACCACCCACAATTGGGTGGGTCACATCTTCATGGAAACAATCAAAATGCTCTCACCCAGCAATATTGAATGAGGGTCAAAGGGCATGGCTTTTCTGGGGTCCACCACAGATTCAGACCAGCACAAGGACCCACACATAAATGGGACCCACCTCTGTCTGAGTAACTTTTGGTTTCTAGGATTCCATAAGTCACGAATCTTCCTCCTTCTATGAGCTGCTTGGTAACCATATTCTTTCCTTACCTGCTTAGGAAAACTTTTTAGAGTGTAATGAGACATGTGCCCCCCAGCTCAGAGGTGCAGGGAAATTCCCAGTCATGATCTTAAAAAGAACTTAAAATATAAAGCCAAGGCCAGTGAGGCCCTCTGCTGTCCCTCTGTCTTCATTCTCTGGTCCCCTTAGGTGATGATTAGCTTGGATGCCACACTTTCCACAAAGAATCTAAGCTGAAAGGGCTCTATTAGTGTGTGCTTGATAACCATGATAACGAAAATGGCAAAGCTATTCTTTGAGATGCCTTCTTATCCATATAATACTGTCCCCCAGGATGCAAGATGGTTGATGATTACACCTATATTTATGAAAATATTAATCTGAATAATTAGTGTGAGGAGAAAACTGAACAATAAAGCAAAATTAAAATTGACTGTTTACAAAAATGGGCCAAGTATGGCCTGGATTGCCAAGGGATAATATTATGTTGGTCTAGAGCAGGAGTCGGCAAACAATGGCCCACAGGCCAAATTCCTGCCTGGTTTTGTAAATAAGGTTTTATTGAAACACAGCTATGATCATTCATGTACATGTTGTCTATGGCAGTTTTCATGCTACTCCTGTGAAGTTGGTACGACAGAGACTGAATGGCCTGCAAAGCCTGAAATATTGACCATCTGGCCATTCATGGAAAAAGTTTGCCAACCCCTAAGCCAGAGGTCATCTTTGAATGCCCGGGATTTCCAACAAGCCAGCCCTGGAAGCCATGAGAGGAGAGTGGAGTCCACTCTTCCCTATAGACTTCAGAGGGAGCCCGGGCTTGTTGACACCTCGATTTCAGACTTCTGGCCTCCAGCACTGTGAGATGACAAATTTCTGTAATTTTAAGCCACCCAGTTTATGATGTATTGTTACAGCAGCCCTAGGGAGCTAAGGCTACTGTACATTCTCCAAATACCCATGAACTTTCATGCCTTTCGAAATATCATTTATCTGCCAAAAAAATCTGTTTATAGAGGACAGTAACCCAAATTAATTTCTCTTCCTTGGAACATGCTTGGTAAATGTACTTCTCTGCTTCATTCTCCAGTTTCTGAGCTTTTGTCCTCCATATCCGCAGTTTAATGAGAATAAATTCAAAGCCCCAATGAATAGGCCACTGCTACCTGGGTCTCCTGAAATTCATTTTAATACCTAGAAGAAAATGCCAAATTCATAAAAAGTCAAAGTCTGCAAACTACAGGGAAGTTTTCCAACTCCTTTTTAGGCAAGAACTAAAGTCTATTTAACTTTTCCACCACAGATTCTCTATGATCTCTATCAAGTAGAAGCTAGCGTCTTATTCCATGGGTGGGCCCTAAAGCACCCAAGAGAGTGGTTGACCAGTGAAAGTGCCTAATGTATGTTCTCCATAGGAAAGAATGAGGGAACAAAGATTGCTATCGAGGAATGCTTAGTAAGAGTGTGAACTATTATAGTCAGATAGCTTCCTGCCATTTTAGTGGGTATCATATTAAACAGCTCTGATGTGCCGACGTGCCTGGCAATGTCTCTTAAGAGAACTTGTTTGCAGTAGTTGCGTTACCATGATGCAGGGCTGGGCTGCCGTGTGGACAGTCACGGACAGTTCAGCGTGCAGTCTGACCACCATATAATACAGCCGGCCTGAGGCAGGGCTAAGAACATGGGTTTCAAGGTACATCCGTGGATTTGATTTCCAAATTCAACATGTAGTATTTTATTGACCTTGGGCCAGTTACCTGAAGTTCCTCAAAACTCTTTTTCCTGATGTTTAAAATGGGGAGACTTATACATCGTTGCGTTGGAGTGAGGATTAATGAGTTAAAGAGTGACGCTTAAAAAATGACAACTGCTTAACACTCATGCATTTGTTGTATTGAGAATGTCTATCACTAGAATGCCTAGGAATTGAATGGGTCTTGACGCTGTTCCACTGAACGTGACCATGAACAGTTTAGGGTCATGGCAGGGAGAAGAAGATTCTCTCCGGGAAACTGCTCTGTGACCTTAGACAAGTCATTTGTCTTCAATTTCCCCTTCTGTATCATCTGTGGAGTGAGGAGACTGGATAGCATGCTCAGATTCCTCAGCCTTAATATTTTATGGTTTTGTGAAGTATCTGAAATCCTGAATTAACTGAGCCTGAAGTCATGAGGTTTCTCTGTAATTGGTCCCGTTGTCCAGCAGGCCTGGTGGTGGCACAGGCTCACTCCCATGGGACAGCCTCACAAAAGCTCTGCCGGCCTTGCTCACCAACTCTGTATCCGGGAACAGCTCCCTTCTGGATGGCAGCCTTCACATGGTGGGGACCATCTTTCCAAACAACCCAAAGTTGTTCTTCACTCCTTCCTTTCATTATTAAATGACTGGCATCAAGATTGATTTATTATTTTTCTAAAACTGGCCTCAATTTTAGTAGATTGCTATGGGCCTGTGCCAGTTTGAAAAGGTTTATGTACCCTACAAAAGCCATGTTTTAAGCCTGATCCCATTTTGTGGGAGCAATGGTTTCTACTAATCCCCATTCAGCACTGTATGTTGGAAATTTTAATTAGATTATCTCCATGGAGATGTGACTCACTCAAGAGTGGGTGTTAGACTGGATTAGGTGGAGACGTGTCTCCACCCATTCCAGGTGGGTCTTGATTGGTTTACTGAAATCTTTTAAAAGAAGAAGCACTTTGGAAAAATCTAAAGAATGATGAGAGAAAAAGCCATAAGATTCAGAGAGAGCAGAAAAAAACAATAGAGACACAAGAATGGCACAACAGAGAATGCTGCAGAACCACAAAGCAGAGAGTCGTGGGACTTTTGGGGAAGAAGGAAAATGCCTCCTGGGGAGCTGGAGAGGAAGCTAGCAGATGATGCCATGCTTTCCATGTGCCTTTCCAGAAGAGAGAGAAACCCTGACCACTTTTGGCCTTCTTGACCCAAGGTATCTTTTCCTGGATGCCTTAGATTGGACATTTCTATAGATTTGCTCTAATTGAGACATTTCCATGGCTGAAGAACTGTTAACTTACAACTTATTAAATTCCCCTTTTTAAAAGCGGTTCCATTTCTGGTATATTGCATTCCAGCAGCTAGCAAACTAGAACAGGGCCCGACTTCATTTTAATCACTGTTTTTTTGTCAACTTTTAAACACTGCTAAAGTCAGGATAAAACTCACATTTGCTTTTTTATTTTTAAGAGAAAAGCCCATAACAGCCGATTTCCAATATATTTGTATTCATCCCAAGTTTTTAGAGGCTCAAATCTTCCAGTGGGACTCCTGATTGCCATATGATTTGGTGGTTAAAATGGACCTAGAAATAATACATGTCATATGAACCTGAAATAAGAAAAAAATTCTTAATCTAGCAAATATCCCATAAAGAAGGATATTTGTTTCATACTTACGAGGCAATTGCATATATTTTATACCCTGGAAGAAATAAACCCTAGGGTCTCCCTGGAGCTTTATTGTTAAATAACTTTAAAATTCCTATGCCATTGGAGTCCTAGAAGTTGCCATTTTTATTATAAATGATGTCATTACCTAGAAAATAACTACCAGAATCAAATTCTTGGTAAAGACTATTTTGACTACACCACAAAAGTGTAAATTTTTTTTGTATAGGTGCATGAAACAATATAAAATTGCAAATATTGATTAGGCAAAGTTTAAAAAAATAAACTAACCAAAGTATGTTGCTGTCTAAATATTTCTAATGTCTATACTCTTCATTACATATTCTAAGAACATTTTTGGCCTTTTTATTAAGCTTTGCATATATGACCTAATAATAGAAATAACAGCTAAAATAGTAGTGCAGAAATTTTAATCAAGGATAATAAAGTGCTCTGGAACCCAATACTGAATAAATATCATGAACATGCAACTAATCGCTTTCTTTATTAAAAAAGGTTTGCAAAGGTCAAATTTAGCATGGCTTCTCTTTATTTAATACTGATTATAAATTTGTGGCATCTGAATTATTGAGGTTTTGTTTTGAGGGAAACTTTTTTAAAGAAAGTTTGTTTCAGTTATATTAATTTTTTTATGATTGCATCCATGATGTCTCTGATGTCTGAAATTTCCCACTAAGTAAAATTACCATTTTGCATTAATGGTAATGTAAATTATCAGATTGAAGATCATAATATCAGGGGCATAATTGTAGAAGACCTGCCTGATTCTTCTATTATATGTGATGCTGTAGGTTATTTCAATCTTGAGTCACTGGTTTGTTCCACAGCCCACTATTCATGTGTCCACTCCATCATAATGCCAGGAAGTGGAGGGTTGAAGGATAAAGAGCTTGCACCCTGGAGTCAGGCAGACCCTGTGTTCAAATGCCATTTCCAGTTCTTACTAGGACATGATCTTGGCCAAGTTCCTTACCTTCTGTATACCTTAGGTTCTCCCATCTGTAAAATGGATCCTGCTTCATAGGATAGTTAGAAAGTTTGAAAGAGATAATGCAGAAACTGCGCTTTTTAATGTACTGTATAAATGTTAGCTGGTGGCATTAGCGAGTCCAGGTCTTACTCTCTTATAGCAGTGTCCAGCACTCTCGACTGGCTTATATGAAACATTTATCAAACAAGGTTTAAATAAATATATTTGTTGGGGCATTCACAGAGGTAAAATGGAAACAGGCCTCATTTTATCTCACTGTGGAATAATGGGTTTGGATTAGATGATGTCTCATAGACCTGTTAGTTTTAATGCTAGGTGAGTCCGTGTTTTAATTTCCTAGCTGCTAAAACAAATACCATACAATGGGTTTGCTTACTGGGAATTCTTTGGTTCATGCTTTTGAGACTAGGAGAGGACCAAAATCAAGGCATCAGCACAATAATGCTTTCTTTCCAAAGACTGTGTCATCCTGGGGCTGACTGCTGTGGCCCTTGGTCCTTGACTTTTCTGGCACGTGGCAATGCACATGGTGGCCTCTCTGGGCTTTTCTTTCTGCCTGATTTTTCTTCTGCCTATAAAGGACTCTAGTAATCTGGATTTAAACCAAACCTAGTTCAATGGGGCCACACCTCAACTACCGTTACATCCTCAAGAGATGTTATCTGTGGTGAGTCCACACCCACCAGAATGCGAGCCAAGAACATCCCAATTGGGTTCCACAATTCAACCCACCATGGACCATAATGACCATTCCTGAGAAGCTTTGCAACCAATCCATCTGTGTTTCTTCTTGCTAAACCGTTAACCAGAGGGGGTCACTGGGACAATTTCCACACATGAAGGTCAGCACCGAGGAGAGGTGTGTGTGTGCTTCCTTCAGTGCGTCCACTGTGCGTGTGCAGTGGGTTGTCACTCGCCTCTTGGTTGCTATCATGAGATGGGAATTTGAAGGTAAGAATTGGTGGCCTAAATGAGCAACTATAAGACCAAGAGTAAAATTATAATATATATATATGGAGGTTGATTGCTACTGCCAAGGTCAACACTTCTTGACCTGCAGAAATGGAAGCTGCATGTAGGACACCTCACTGACCACAGGTAGAACATTTAATATTTGCAGATGAGTTAAAAACACTGCCCAATCCAGACTAAAAATACTCCCCTATTCTCCAGGACATTCTTGTTCCCTGAAAATCCATTTTAGAAGTGGACAGAGTATAATAAACATATAAATAACCCCATAAATACATCTCATTTTCATTATGTTATACCATCACTAGGACAAATCTCATTCTAAATAGCTTCCTTGCCCTCAAGAATCATGTGTCTATTCCTGCGGTTTACATTTTCAATTGTGAAATGCCTTCCCATGTACCATTTTCTTTCAGGTTCTGGGCCTCTGAAGTGAAATTAAATTACTTACCTCCTTTCTGTGGTGTCAGCTCAGCCCTGTAAAGTTGGATGCTAGAGGACATGCATTAGAATACTCCATGAGAACTAAAAATGTTTTCCAGCTTGTAAATTGCTTTTTGTTTATTTAATTTTCTTTCATGGACTACATATTCAGCAGATGCCTCTGGGGCCTTTTATATGTTAACAGTTCAAAAACTACTGACCTATAATCATATTAAAACTCCCATTTTATCTTCTGTTTACACATAATAGAGTCCTTTTACATGAATTGGGAGGAAACCTTATGAATAGATAATCTTGCCTCTAAAATACTTGAGCTTTATGGAGTAAGTTGGAATTGTAAATTCAAGTTGGAAGCCATTTTATTATTGTAGATACATTACATGCCATTATCATGAAATTGCAAACCATTCCAAATCTTAATAGTCTATTTAGCCATCATGTTTTTCTTTTGGTTAGGGTTACTGACCCTTTTCTAATAGGTGAAAACGAAAGCAGTTCAAAATGAAAGAGATTTGCTTCCACCTCCCTACCAGGTGATGAGTGAGATCTGGGGGTCTCAGTGATTCAAAATCAGGAGGCCATTTCCAAAATGACTTGAGGGTTAGAATACATCACTTAAGCATCTTGTCCTCTCAAAAAGCAGCTTCGGTTTGGGACATTTGAAGCCTTGGCTGCAATTTGTTTATTCAGATAAACTTTGTCCTTAATCTGAGTTTAGTCCCTTTGCCTGTTTCAAAGTGGCAAACTGAAATTTTTGTTTAAAGCAACAATTACGGTCGATGTTGGGTTTTGATTATCCAGACAAGTCATAATGTCATATTAATGACAGTTTGATCTAATTAGTGACTCTATTTCATTATGCACTTTTATTGGGAGCTATGAGAATAAGGGGGGGCAGGGTAAGTTTAAAACTGCAGCTATATATGGCCATCAAATCAACCTTTGTGTTGGCCACAATTATTTTCAACAAGTTATAGTTGATTTTTGCACAGTTATTTGGATTGCCATGTGGTTAAGCCAATTCAGGCATTACAACTGCTAAAGAAATAGACTATGTAACAGCATATTTATTTTGGCCACATGAGGACAAATGGGATGATATTTTAAGGCTATGTGACCAGTTTATTAGATGGGATGAACAATGGATACAAGTAGGACATGGCGTTATTTATTTTTCCCTGCATGGCTTTGTCAGGCCTCACATATGGGTTAGAGATGCAGTGGGGAGGGCCCAGTTTCTTCACAGTTTTTCCATCTTTCTCTGTTCTTCCACCATCTCCTCGAAGACACCTCCGACTTCTGTGAGTGGCCCTTTAAGTGTACCGTTGATGGCTTGTGGCAGGAGAGAATACTCCCGCTTCCACTTGATAACTTTCTCCAATTACTCTTTCCTGTTTCAGGTCTTTTCTTAAATACCCTGGAGTAGATGACAGGAATTGACAGTGGCTTGAATTCTGTCTTGTTTCCAAAAGCTGGGCACAGACATGTCTCACACCTCTCATTTCTCTCCTTCTGTTCTCATCTCAGGGTTGGGACTTCTTCTCCATATTACCGGACAACAAGAAACTCCCCTTAAAAAGCTTTTCACAGGTACTTCTGTCACAGCACAGGTATATTCCCGTGTGGAAACTTCATACAATCAGATTTCTTCAGAGACAAACATAATCGCTAGGAGTTCTTTAATTTACTATAAAGAAGAGACCGTAGAAGTGAGTGTAGAAAAGAATAGCCAACATTGAGCCTCAGATCTAGTTGTTTTACCCTTTAGGGCCTAGGTGATGTGAGTGTCCTCTGGCGTCTCCTTCCTGAGTATGCTAGATGAAGTGAATGTCCGCACTGAGCCAGGACCAGTGCCCCAGGGCTCCTTTTGGGTTTTAGGTGACCTGAATAATGTGGAGAGGAGTTCTGGGCTTTGCGCTTTCTCTATTTTAATTTGTTTTTATTTTCATATAACTATTCTGTTGGGAACACTTAATCACTGTGATGATTTCTGAAGAATGTGTAATCTAGAAAATTCAATTACTTAGTGCCTGGAAGGGTTTCTTTCAAAGATTAAAATGCAGTGCAAAAATGTGTATTTATTATTAAAATTAAATAAATGTTTGCTTCATGCCATTAAATTGTATTGTTAAAATAGTTCATATAACTCTTCAAAACACATTTTGCGTTATTTTTGTTTAGTCCTAATTACCCCAGGCGGAATTAGAAACTACTTTCATCTGTTGCTCTCAGAGCTTTAACTTTATACTTCCATTTTAACTAGATTCAATATGATTTGATTTGATTTTGTTTCAAATAACATTTAAGTGCAAACTATATGCTAGTTACATGCTAGGCCCAGAGGTACAAAAAGTTGAATTGTATTTTCCATCAAGCATCGTGAGAGAGAGAGAGAGAGAGAGAGAGAGAGAGAGAGAGAGAATGAGAACTTCAAATGAAATTAATTCAGTGGTAAAAACAACATCCAATGGGAACAGAGGGGGAAATGGAAGCCTTATTATGGTTCCAAGTGCTGAAAACTTCCTAGGTGGCTGATTTTGGTAACACTGAATTGACTAGAAAAGCTTTCAGCAAAACTGTCTTCTCTGAGAAGGTCTGGAGTCTTTGTGGACGGGTGGAGAAAGTGCTTCTCCACTAAGCCCCACGAAAGAGGCACAACTGAGCACTATGGTGGCAAAACTTCCCTTTCACTAGTTTTGCTCTTGAATTTGGTGGACACAGTTCTGAACGTTGGAAGTATTTCTTAGGTTTCCATGTGCTACAAGTTTCCAACAAGTGTGCCAAGGGTGATGGCAATCTTCTTGCTGTCATCCAGACTTATCTTCACTGGCTCATAACTCGGGCTTATTTACTGGAGAGTTGATGCTGAAAATTAAACAGCTGGTATACACAAAAATTTTTTAAAGTGTAAGAAATAGCACTAATTATTATAGAGTCATTGCAAATGTAAAGAAAAGAATGTCAAGGTTTGGGCCCGAACCTTTAAAGGATCAACAAAGATTTTATGGGGGAAAGACATTAAATAATTAAAGACATTAAATTAAATAAACTAAGCCAAAATAAAATAAAAAAGACAGTTGATAACCATAAACCATTTGGCTATTGTTAAGAAAAGTGGTGTGTGTGTGTGTGTGTGTGTGCGCGTGTGTGTGTAAGACACATTATATAATTACTGAAATTTTCAGATTCTAAGGAGAATAAGAAAAATAACTTCCTGTTTACTTCTCGTCTATAAACACGTTTCACAGCCTATTGAAAGCTCTTCAGAAGCAAAAACACTTTTTGAACTATTTTGTTGAGGAAGCAAATTGGATAGAGCATGGGGTTAACTGGGTGTAAAAGGCCAAAAACATAAATAAATGATGACAGATTGGGGTAAAAGAAAGCAAAGGGAAGATTACAAAATGAATGGAGTAATTTCCATTCTTACATGCTCTGGAACAAATTATAGAGGAAGTGAATTTCCATTCCTTGAGAAGCTGAAAGAATTCCTTGGTAAAATGACCTGCTCTGGAGTCTTTTGGAGGAAGTAGTTCTTTGATTTTATTTTTCTTCAATTTAGTTTACTATTAATGCTCCAGGCCATTTTAGAATTTCTGGTTTCAGTTCCGAAAATTTTTATTTTTCAGGTAATTATCAGATTTTGACATTTATTTGCATAGAGTTTAACACTGAATGTGAACTGCAGTCATAAGTCTATGCTAATATATTTAAAGTGGTCTCCATATTAGTTGTTGCAAATTTTACCATTTCTAAATGTTTCTACTATTTCTATTCTTCCTTCATTTAATTTTCCAAACATGGCCTGTGTTGCTGATTTACCCTCAAATATAAGGCTCTTTGATTTGTTCCCCATTTCCTAATCTTATTAGTTTGGGATTATTTTCTTCTTTCTCTTTATTTGCGGTATCTTAGCATCTCTAGCTTCAAGATGCAAATAATTCATTTTTTTCAATCTTTCTTGAATAACAGTGAAAGTTTTAAAACTATTAATTTGTTTCTATGTACAATTTTGGCCAGATTCCCATAGCTTTAATATGTATGGTTCTAATTGCTGTTTCTTCTAAATAGGTTGTATTTTTTATGTTAGCATAGTAGGATGTTTATAGTTGCCAAGTGATGGAGTGTTTTTTGTTTAAATTTTTATTACTTTTTCTTATTTGTGTTAATTGTTGTTCTGAGAGAATGTGACCTATACAATTCCTGATGTCTGGAATGTATTGCAATGATCAGTTTTGCCTACTACTTATTTAGCCATCTGTATATAAGTACCACGGATGTTTATAAACTGTTATATTCTTAGAAGAATAAGGTTATTAAGTGAACCTTACTAAAAATACTAGTCAAATATATAGTTCTACACTATCTCCCCCCTTCTCAGTCTACAAACACTTCTGGTGTCCACTGGTCTTAAAAATCTCTTCTCTTAATGCTGCTATTTTTCCAAGCTAGTCCTGGCTCTGAACTTACCTGCACTGGTGAGTGTTTAGAGGTGCTGGCTATGCTTCCTAGCTCCAGTACCTCACTACTCACTCCCTCTTTACTTTCTTAAAAATCAAATCCTTACATATTCACTGAGAGCCCAGTTGGAGGTAGATGGTAGAGAACCCATGATCTCAAAGGGCTTGCATTGGGTTTGAATTCCAAAGCTAGAATCAAGGCTCTTGACTTAGCTTGTGTTCTAGTTTGCTAGCTGCTGGAATGCAATATACCAGAAACAGAATGGCTTCTCAAAAGGGGAATTTAACAAGTTGCTAGTTTACAGTTCTAAGGCCGAGAAAATGTCCCAGTTACAAGTCAATAGAAATATCCAATCAAAGGCATCCAGGGAAAGATACCTTGGTTCAAGAAGGCCAGTGAAGTTCAGGGTTTCTCTCTCAAGTGGAAGGGCACATGGCGAACATGGTGTCATCTGCTAGCTTCTTCTCCTGGCTTCCTGTTTCATGAAGCTTCTTCATCTTCAAAGGTCGCTGGCTGGTGGACTCTGCTTCTTGTGGCTATGTCATTCTGCTCTGCTCTCTCTGAATCTCCTATTCTCCAAAATGTTTCCTCTTTTATAGGACTCCAAAAACTTATTAAGACCGACCCAAATGATGGGGACATGTCATCACCTAATCCATCTTAACACCCACTCTTGATTAAATCACATCTCCAGGGAGATTATCTAATTACAGTTTCAAACATACAGTATTGAATAGGAATTATTCTGCCATTATGAAATGGGATTTTGATTAAAACATGGCTTTTCTAGGGTCAATACATCCTTAAGCCATCCTAACTGGATGGCTTAACACAGCAGGAATGTATTGTCCTACAGTTCTGAGGTTAGGAGTCTGAAATCAAGGTGTCAGCAGAGTCATGCCTCCTCCAAAGTCTCCAGAAAAGAAGCCTTCTTAGCCTCTTCTAGCTTCTGGTGGCTCCCAGTAATTCCTGGCATTCTTTGGCTTGCAGCTGCAGCACTCCAGTTTCTACCTTTGTCTCCATATGGCCATGTCTGTCTGTCTGTCTGTGTGTCTCCAAACCTCTCTCTGTTTATAAGGAAACCAGGCATTGGTTTAGGGCCCTTGCTAATCCAGTATGACCTCATCTTAACTTTATTACATTGCAAAGACCCTCATTCCAAACAGGCTCACATTCACAGGCACCAAGGGCTTAGGACTTGAATATTTCTATTGGGAAGACACAATCAACCCACAACACCATGTCATGGTAAAAAAGCCTGTGGTAGTTCCAGGCCTCCATGTCTATGAGCTCAGAGAGAGGGAGGAACTCTTTTCTATTAATTCCACTAAAATTCTCCTAGAGATGGCTCACATGGGCCTAGCTTGTCATGTGCCTATCCCTGAGAGAGAGAGTGTGTCCAGGACATATGCCCAATTCTGAGGAGGTGGGAAGGACTCATCACTACCCAAGCAACACACAAAGAGCGGCTCCACTATCAGAAGAGGAGGAAAGGGTGCTGGGTACAGCAAAGGTGAAACCTTCTAAATGAAGCCTTCCCTGACTTCCTTAAACTTAGCTGCTTCCATCTCTGTCCTTGCATTGTGCTTCCTTCATTTCTCCATTATGGCACATACTGCATTGTATAGTAACATCTATCTACTTGTCTTTTTTTGCTCTTTGTGGAGTTAAAAGCAGGCTCCCTGTCTTACTTCTAGACAGGACAACATAACATACCTGATAGGTGCTTCATAAAATCTTACAGGAAAACAAATCGATTAAAAGTCATAAGCTTGAATGTAAGAAATATTATTGTAAGTGCATGTGGTGTTTTAAAATATGTCCACAATTCTTTGACACTCTTCCATTCAAAAGTTGGAGCCTAATTCTCCTCCCCTTGAGAGTGACCTGGACTTAGGGACATGCTTCTAATGAACAGGAGAAAGAGGAATGATGGTATAATAGGATACTAGGTTATAAAAGACACTGTGGCCTTCTGCTTGCTCATTCTCTCTAGGATTTCTTGCTTGGCAGAAACCAGTGCTATAATGTGAGGACACTTAGGCAGCCACATGGAGGAACTGAAGTCTTCTGCTCACACCCAGTGAGGAACAGAGCCATCCTGCCAAAGGCCATGTGAATGATTTATTGTGACAGCAGATCATCCTGTCCCAGCTGAGGGTGAAGGCAGCTTCAGTTGGCACCCAGTAACTTCATGAGAGGCCCTGAGCCAGAAGCTCTGCTAAGCAATGCCTGGATTCCTGATCCTCAGAAACTGCATAAGACAATAAAATATGTGCTTATTATTTTTTTTCTTAGCAGTATGTATTATTTTATTTTGGAAATTTTTTTTAATTTTTAAAAAATATAACAACAAACAAATGCATTCTTAACATATGATCATTCCGCTCTACATATATAATCAGTAATTCACAATATCATCACATAGTTGTGTATTCATCATCATGGTCATTTCTTAGAACATTTGCATCAATTCAGAAAAAGAAATAAAAAGAAAACAGAAAAAAATTCATACATGCCATACCCCTTACCCCTCCCTTTCATTGATCACTACTAGCATTTCAATCTGCTAAATTTATTTTAACATTTTCCCCCCTATTATTTATTTTTGTTCTGTATGTTTTACTCGTCTATTGATAAAGTGGATAAGAGGAGCATCAGACACAAGGTTTTCACAATCACACAATCACATTGCAAATGCTATATCATTATACAGTTATCTTCAAGAAATATGGCTACTAGAACACAGCTCTACATTTTCAGGCAGTTCTTTCCAGACTCTCTGTTATGCCTTAACTAAAAAGGTGATAACTATTTAATGTGTAAGAATAACCTCCAGGATAATCTATCAACTCTGTTTGGAATCTCTCAGCCATTGACATTTTATTTTGTCTCATTTCACTCTTCCCCCTTTTGATCGAGAAGGTTTTCTCAATCTCTTGATACTGAGTCCCAGCTCATTCTAGGATTTCTGTTCCACACTGCCAGGAAGGTCCACACCCCTGGGAGTCATGTCCCATGTAGAGAGGGGGAGGGCAGTGAGTTTGCTTGTTGCGTTGGCTGGGAGAAAGAGGCCACGTCTGAGCAACAAAAGAGGTTCTCTTGGGGGTGACTCTTAGGCCTAATTTTATGTAGGTTTAACCTATCCTTTGTGGGGTTAAATTTCATATGAACAAACCCCAGGATTGGGGGCTTAGCCTATTGCTTTGGTTGTCCCCACTGCTTGTGAGAATATCAAGAATTCTCCACTTGGGGAAGTTGAATTTTCCCCCTTTCTCACCATTCCCTCAAGGGAACTTTGCAATTACTTTTTATTCACTGTTCAAATCACTCTGGGATCTATTGGGGCATCATTCTGGACAAACCTACAAAATTGTATGCCCTACTCAAGGTTCCGTGTAATTTTGGTGTTCAGTTAAGCTGTCTACATAAGTTATATTAGGAACTGCACTAGTCAAAATATAAATTTTGTACCAAATAAACATTTTTTGCTTTAGTCTAACACATAAGTTAAAATTTAAAATATTGATTACCATCTATTTTCAACACCCTGCAGTATTGACATTGCTTTGTTCTTCCTCATGCAAAAACATTTTTAAATTTGTACATTTAGTCACTATCATTATACACTCTAGGCATTCCTAGATTATACCACCTCAGTCTTTATCATTTATCTTTCCTTCTGATTTCATTTGGCCCCCAGGACTCCTCCCTCTATCTTTCTCACATTTGGTTTCATTCAGTGTTCTAACATTACTGTATTACAGTTAGGTAGTATTGTGTTATCCATTTCTGAATTCTTACAATCAGTCCTGCTGCACAATATGTATCCCTTCAGCTCCAGTTACCCAATATCTTACCCTATTTCTATCTCCTGTTGGTCTCTGTTACCAATTGAAATTCTCCAAGTTCATTCACTAATGTCAGTTCATATCAGTGAGACCATACAGTATTTGTCCTGAGTATATATCACTCAGCATAATGTCCTTAAGGTCCATCCATATTGTTGCATACTGTATAACTTTATTCTGTCTTACAGCTGCATAATACTCCATCGTATGTATGTACCACAGCTTGTTTAGCTACTCGTCTGTTGATAGACATTTTGGCTGCTTCTATCTCTTCATGATTGTAAATAATGCTGCTATAAACATTGGTTTGCAAATGTCTGTTTGTGTCCTTGCCGTCATGTCCTCTGAGTAGATATCTAGCAATGGTATTGCTGGATCATGTGGTGATTCTATACTTAGCTTCCTTTGGACCCTCCAGACTGCCTTCCACAGTGGTTGTACCATTTGACATTTCCACCAACAGTGGATAAGTGTGCCTCTTTCTCCACATCCTCTCCAGCACTTGTTGTTTTCTGTTTTATTGATAATGGCCATTCTGGTGGGTGCGAGATAATATCTCATTGTGATTTTGATTTGCATTTCCCTAATAGCCAGGGAAGTTGAGCATCTTTTCATGTGCCTTTTGGCCATTTATATTTCCTCTTCTGAGAAGTGTCTGTTCAAGTCTTTTGCCCATCTTGTAATTGGGTTGTCTGTCTTTTTGTGTTGAGTTGAACAATCTCTTTATATATTCTGGATTCTAGACCTTCATCTGATATATTGTTTCCAAATATTGTCTCCCATTGTGTAGGCTGTCTTTTTACTTTCTTTTTTCTTTTAAATTTATTTATTAATTTAAAAAATTAAGAACAAACAAAAACATGAACATATTCTATTCTACATATGTAATCAGTAATTCTCAATATCATCACATAGTTGCATATTCATCATTTCTTAGAACATTTGCATCAATTCAGAAAAAGAAATAAAAAGAGAACAGAAAAAGAAATAAAACGATAACAGAGAGAGGGAAAAAAAAGATTATATATACCATACCCCTTATGCCTTGCTTTCATTTATCACTAGTGTTTCAAACTAAATTTATTTTAACATTTGTTCCCCCTATTATTTATTTTT
>PVIY010029366.1:0-32097 GCA_004026745.1 Myrmecophaga tridactyla
GAGTCTGGGCTGGCACTGGCTTCCTGTCACACTTGGGCCTTAGAAATTAGGCATCATCCTTGATGGCATGTTTCCAGTCCCCCTGTTAGTTAACATTTTAGTCAACTTCTAGTAAAATCTGTTTTATAATATAGTCACATTTGCTAGAAGCATCCTAATCCAGAACTAGAGATGAAACCCCAAAGTTCTGAGCTCTTATATCATCTCTGCTGGGTATATATAGATGGGAACTACTTGCTTATTTTCATTTTCTTAAATTAGTGAATTAATTTCTTATGAGACGTGATGAAAGCATGGGAAAGCAGCTAAAGGAGCCTACTGCACACAAATAACACATAAGTGTCTGCAGATTTGGAATACCAGAGAATCTGTCATGACTGATTAGAGCTTCTGAGAATTAAAAGAACAAGAGGGGAACTTTCACAGTGCAGCACAGTAAGTGGGAAAATCTATTACCATATTTCCAGGCAAAGTGATTGCTGCAACAAAGTAGGTCAGTCTTTATCCAGTCAGGCTCTGTGGACTTAAGGGTGTAAGTAACAGGTCATGCCTTACAAACAGACTTCAGGGAGTCTTTTCTAAGCAAAGAATATAATGTACTTCACTACTTCCCAACAGAAATTATAAATTATTATTGGAAGAGCCATGTTCTGTAAAAATGGCTCCTTGCCACCAAACCCTTTCTTTCAGTACTGTCTGTAATTATCACTTTAAAATTCTTTCTAATATCTGTTACTCCCAAACACATTACCATCATCTCCCATAAAATTGTGTCCATAATGTTAAGAAAATTGATCTGGGTGTCTCCCCTCCTGAAGGTCCAGCCCACCATGAAATGTGGGTGTGTCCTGTCCTCTGGCCTATAGACAAAGCACTCCTCTGTTCTCTACCTGGCCACTGACAGTTGCATATGTGTGTGCCATTCACTAATACCCCTGCAAGCCTATCATCTGGGTATTTGAAAAGAAGGACACAGGCTTGCCTCTCCAATGAAACAATGACCAAGGGTCTGTCAGTTCATGGAAAAGCATAAGGAGATACTAAGTCACCTTCCTCAGACCAGCTGCCTGGCCTCCACCCTTCCTTGCTCACTATAGGCTTTCTTGTACCTCTGGACCTGAGTGATAGACATCTGCTGTGTGATGAGGCTTGATTCCCAACTTCTCTTTGCCTTACATGGTTACCTTCAGGGCTTCACTCAAGTAGGTTGGCCAATCTATGGGCCATGACCCTCTCAATCTCCGGCATGTGCAAAGCCCTTCCCTGCTGTCTTAAACTTCACCCATCTTGCACACAACATTTGTAGGTTTATGATGTTTTCCCTTAGTAGACTGGAAGCTCCATGAGAACAGAGATTTTTAAGGAGCTTTTTAAGGCTTCAAGGTGTAGGTATTTCAAAAAAACATATTATTAAATTTAAATTTAATCCAACTCATTGCAAGTAGGCCCTTCTGATAAGGCTACTTTAATTAAGGTTTGACTTTCCTCAATCAAAGTGAGTTTTAATCCTATTAATGGAGTCCTTCATAAACTGAGGGGAGAGAGAGGAAAACATGGGAGTAAGAAGCTGAAAGCAATAATAACTGGAAGAGGAGGGAGAAACCAGCAGACACCACCATATGCCTGGGCAGAGGATCCCAGGATAACCACAGTCAGTCTTTGGGAAGAAAGCATCACGTTGATGATACCTTGATTTGGACATTTTCTCAGCTTCAAACTGCAAACTGATAAACCAACTCATTTCATGGTATTGATGTTGAGCAGCCCAGGATACTAAAACTGCATCTATCCCCAGTGCCTAGATTATCACAGAGAAACATCATCAAACGTTTGTCAAATGGTTGAACTCTTACATTAAGATGATCTGAAAATTCTCAGGACATCTCTGAGAAACACATAGCTTCTCCCATTCCTTTGATTTCACAGACAGGGACATTGTAAGGCACGGTTTAACATGCTGCATAGACCCCACAGTGACATGGGGCATTGCCAGGAAAGCCACATGAGCTCATGGGGTGAGAACTCCTTAGGGCTCTGATATTTAGCAAAGAATACTTACATTTATCACAAGAGCAGAATGAGTCTGAGGAATCTGCCAGGGCCCAAAAAGAATGGGAATGTTTCATGTCACAATCGTGGTGTGAGCGGGCAGTATGCACAGGACAGTAAGAAGTCATCTATGGAGGCCAACCAGGAAGGTAATCCTGATAGATTCCAGAGGACTTGCTTTTGAGCTGACCCATTTTCCTTCCCTTATTGATCATGGGAAATCTGTTGTAGCAGAAAGATTGTGTGTTCATTTGTGTGTGCTATGTTTTCAGTGACAAATCACAAAATGCAGGCTTAGAAAGCTAAATATAGTCCCAGGTTACTCAAAGCATAAGGAAGTTTGGTGGAATTCAGTCTCCAGATAGAGAATAAATTATAAAGGCACTTTCAAAGAATATAATGAGAATTTGCATTCTATAATGTCAAATCTCTTGCTCACTTCACTTTTTAAAAGCTATAATCCAGTTTCAAAGCACTGAAAATCTAGGAAGTAATCTAGTCAGCCAATGTGTAAGGTTTTTGGAGACTATTTAGCGTAAATATGCACAATTAGCTGGTCTCATGTGTAGTCTCCCATACCACCTCTTTTCTTCCCAGCAGATATTTTTTAAAAATCCAAGATTCTGTTGCATTTTGCAGGAATGGTATTTAACACTGCTTGGGAGTAAGGGAATTTGAACTGAATTTAATATTCTTACCATCAGAAAGAATAAAAAAGGGCTGTTAATAGTATGGGTAAGATACCAAATTCAGTGGTAACCACAAACTATTCCATTTCACACACACTTGGCTTTTGTCATTTGGGAAATCCTACCCAGAAAAAGAAATCTTGAATTGGGAGTTGGTTTATTTGGCATATTTTTTTAACTTGGCATATTTAAAGGAAGATCAAGTTTGATAGCTTTAGGTTGAACTTAAAGCACAAATTTCATAATTGCTTTTTAAAAGTAATTTTATTTACCATCTTGTAATCATACTTAAGTGCTGAGGAAGGTGCTTTCTGAAGAGCATGCCCATTTGATGTCTTGTAGTGGTTTGTGATACATTGAACTGTAAGCAGTGACT
The DNA here is from genome assembly GCA_004026745.1 of Myrmecophaga tridactyla. NCBI lineage: Eukaryota > Metazoa > Chordata > Mammalia > Pilosa > Myrmecophagidae > Myrmecophaga > Myrmecophaga tridactyla. The sequence goes on from PVIY010029366.1 coordinate 3,115, forward strand.
TAGCAGTTCTGCCTTTCCCATTTTAGGCACTTAAAAACTGAAATGCACACCTCCCCTTCCCCCTTCTAATGATACATTGGATTCTGCAGACTGAAACAAGTAAAGCCTTCTTAATACACTGAAGTGTGGGGAAGTTATGGTGGGATGTGGAGGGGAGGAAAGGAAAGGTATTTTGTTGATTTTCTTTGTCTTTACATTTCCTAGATTTCTATGAAGTTGGGACTGTTCATTTTTCTTGTCCCAATGTCCAAAATAAAAGAAGAATGCATTACTTTTGAGCCTCTGGTCTCCTGGTTCAACAATAGGCTTCCATGTGGGATATATGTAATTTAAACATTCAAACTATCAAATGGAAAATGAAGATGTGAGCTCTTTGCTTTTTCTTGTTACACTGAATGCTTGCTGTGTGCAATGTTTACTGAATCTTTAGAACTATGTATTTGACCTTTATTTTACAACATGGGTGACAGTCATATGGATTTGGAAAAAAATATCAAAATCAGAATGCAGGAGACACTTCTAGAGTTCCAAATCCATCCCAAGCCATGCACTGCTCAGGATTAGGGTACTGTGGAAGGGTGATTTGGTGACATCATGTCTTCAAATGCTCTGAAAATTCAGAAGTGATGGGAGACTAACTTAAGGATGTTTTTATGGGAAGTCAGTGGTAACTGCAAAAGCCACAGCCATCCTCTAACACATTATCAACATGGACAAGGAGAAAGCATGAGCACAAGGCTGCATGCTTGGAAGCATCCAGGTCACCAAAAGTGCCTTCCATACCCATGCCCCCACCCCACCAACTCTTTGGCTCCTCTGGTTGTCTCACCTCAGAAGGACAACTATGTGTTGGGCCACATACCTTGATATTTAATATTAATTCTCAATCCTTTAAGCTTTTCCTATTTCCCCCATTATAGAGGCTCAAAATGAGGATGGAAATTCCCACTCTTGCCCTGGAAATCAGCACCAATATGGGGTTAAAAACCATTCCTGGCCAACTCTGTGGATACAACTTTGGCTCTGACCATTCTATTATTGCGCTGACCTCCAGTTTGTCTTTCTTTATAAGCTGTTTCATAAAAAAGAGGCTCAGAATACAGATAACCTAACAGAGAAAGGGAATGGAACAGGTGATTTGTGAAAGAGGTCATCCCAGTACCTGATAAACACAGACAGGCACTTGACCACCATAGCCATGGGATGAAGATTGAAGTCCCTGGTTATTAAGCATGTGGGACAAGAATGGATTGACCTGCAGAAATGCCTGGTGGCTCAGGCAGTGGGGAGACACAGTCTATTACATCATTTTAGAAAAGCCAGGAGTGGATTCATGTCTAGCAGGGTAAAGGCGCACCCAGTGTCTGGCAATGTCATTTTCAGACTTACATCCAGCAGAAACATCAACATCAATATACACAAGGAAACACTGCTGCCATATTTACAGGCTCACCATTCATAATCAGCCCAAATTGGAAACTACCCAAATGTCCCACAACATCAGAGGAACAATGGAAGTAGGGTACAGTCACACATAGAAAAGGGCCATACACTGAAAATGGGTGAGACACACAATGCCATGTGGATCAAAGAAGGAGAATGTGGTACATGAGGGCATTTAAATAAAATAAAGAAACAGGGATGCAAAGCCATGGTGTCAGAAGTCAGATCAGGGGAAGAAGATGAAGAGGTGTAGGGGCTAATGGAAGGCAGTGGTGGGGGGATAATGATGATAACCATGCCCAGCTTCTTGACTTGGGTGTTGTTTAAACAAGTTGGCTCACTTCAACAACATTCATCAAGCACAAATTTAGGGCTTTGCACTTACCTGCATGCATGCATAATTGTTCAATAAAAGGCTTGCAAACAACTTAGTGCCATTCTCCACTTCCTGTAAGGCATGCAAATGTCAATATTTTAGAATGTTGTACAGAAATTTATGCATAGTTTGCCATGTTTATATATCATTTTTAATTTAATATTTTATCAGCTGACAAATTTTCGTGTCATTTAATAAAATAAAACAGTGTTACCTAAGCTGTTTAACTGTGAAAACAGGAATTACTTTTTAGGTAAAAGCAAGAATTTACTTCTGAGATTCAGAGCCAGGTTCTAAAATAATGATTGTTTGATGTAAATAAAATAAAGATGAGACCTTGAAAATAAGTTGTAATATCCAAAAGAGAGGCTTATGCTCTGCAGACCTTCTAAGGAAGAAAGGGGCTCCTGCCTAGAGAGAGAGTCCCTGAACCCCGATCAATTCCTACCTAAGAAGGTGACATTCAGCAAGTCAGGGGAGGGGAGCTATTGGAAGTGACAACTCTGGGAGGCAAAGAGATCAAATGGCCTATGGGACACAAACACACTGACTTGAATCCCATGTAACTTTCCAATTCTTCCTGATTTGGGATGAAGGATTTATGCGTTTCAATTTATTCTATTATGTGTTGGAAGAAATAATAGTTATGCAGTCTATTATATAGAGAAATTCAGAATAAGTTTGATATATTCTCAATCCTCATTATTCTACAAAAAATACAAATTTCTAAATTTAAATAACTTTTATTTTTAATTTAAAATATCCGTGTGTGGACAAATTTACACTCTAAAAAACTTTGTAGCACTTTTTCTCAAGTCTTATTAGAAAGCAATTAATTTTTGTGTTGGAAAATTTTCTGTTGGTAAAAATCTTAATCTGAAGACCTATCCTGATAATTTTCATTTCTACACTCTTCCCCAGACCTCCATTTCCTATCTTTTCATATCCACTTGTAGAGCTCCCTTTAGTATTTCTTGTAGAGCCAATTTCTTACTTACAAACTCTCTCAGTGGTGTTTGTCTGAAAATATTTTCATCTCCCTCTCATCTTTTTTTGGCATGCTCAGGCTTTGGGAATCAAACCCACTATCCAGCATGGCAGGCAAGATGTCTGCCACTGAGCCACCATTGCACCACCCTCCGCCTCAGTTTTGAAGAACAGCTTTGTTGTGTATTAAATTCTTGGTTAGCAGATTTTACCTCTCAGAATCTTAAATATATCATACCACTGTCTTCTTGCCAGTATGATTTCTGATGAAAAATCCACACATAGTCTTATTGAGCCTTCCTTTTATGTGGAAGATTACTTTTCTCTTGCTACTTTAAGAATTCTCTCTTGCCTTTAACACTTGACAATCTGCTTAGTAAGTATTGTGGAGTAGGCCTACTTGGATCTATTTTTATGAGGTATGCTGTGTTTCTTGCATCTGTAATTTTATGTCTTTCACAAGAAATGAGAAATTTTCAGTGATTCTTTCCTTCACTAGTCTTTCTGCACCTTTTCCCTTCTCTTCTCATTCTTGGAAACACATTGAACATATATTCATGTGCTTCATGCTGTCATTCAATTCCCTGAGACCCTGCTCATATTGTTGCATTCTTTTCTCTAATTTTTCTTTTGTGTGTAGGATGTCAGATGCCCTGTCCTGTAGCTCACTACTCTTTCCTTTTGCCTATTCAAATTGCTGTTGTAGGTCACCATTTTTCTCCTCTCTTTTATTGTGCCTTTCATTCACATAAGTTCTGCAACTTGTTTTTTTTTCAAACTTCTAAAATCTTCTTTAAGTTCATCCAATGTGCATTTTATATCCTTCATCTCTTTTGCCAAATCTTCACTCAAATCATTGATTTGCTTTTATTTTTATTTTTATTTTGCATGTCTGTTCAAACATCCTCAATTAGTTGTTTTAACTCATGTATCTCATTTGAAATGTTGGTTTGTTCCTTTGATTGACCATCTCTTCAATTTTTCTAGTAAGACTCTATTTTTATCTGGTATCTATGCATTTGATTTCCTTAATTATTTTATTCTGGAGATCATTTTCACTTTTTTACCTAGGGTTTTCTCTCTATGTTTGGCTTTGTTCTCTATGTTTGGCATTCAGTTCAACTTATTCTTGAATTTTAGCATAGCTTCTGTTTAACTGGTCAACTTTTTTCAGTTCTTATTTTTCTGTTTCTTGCCCTACCTAAATGGAAACTTCTTTTTAAGGAAGGTCTTTTCAGATATGATTGACCCCAGTCAGATTTTTCCAGACCAGACAGACCACTGTCACAGGAGGGGAGAATAACGAGTATCAGTATTCCCTGAGTGTAAGACCCAGCTTGTTGTCAGCCTAAAGGTCCTATGAAACCTTTAGACTGTTATTTTCCTATCCTTCCCAGTATATGACACTTGTCTGTGCACAGCTTCCCACTAGTATAGCATGATGCAGTGCCTTTAACTGTCTATGGCTTCTCCCTGCCAGTGGTGTGGTTAAGACAGTGGCTGAGGTAGAAGATGGATTTAGGTTGCTTCTGTTTTCTAGACCCTGGGTCCTGAGTACCTTGAAGGAGACATCCACTTCAGCTGGGCCCCACTGCCCTTTTCTTGGATAAAATAGAACCTTTTGAGCTGTAAAGAAGTGAAAAAGAGAGAGAGAGACAGAGAGAGAGAGAGAGAGAGAGAGAGAGACAGAGAGACAGAGAGAGACAGAGAGACAGAGAGAGACAGAGAGAGAGAGAGAGAGAGAGAGAAATAAAGGGTTTTCAGAGTCCATAAATTGTTGTTGGAGGTCAGGAGGTGGTTACTTGAGTTTGGGAGAAGATAGCCCTAAGTGTAGAAGCAGAAACAGAAAGTGTCTTTCCAAGGGTATGTGCTTGGATTTGTTTGTTTTGGAAGTTAATTATTTTCTCATGATATTTCTTATTTTCCATATGATTTGCATACACTTAAATGCATGAATCTTAGGTTTACAGTTCTGTGGCTTCTTTTTTAAAAAGGCTCTCACCAATGTCACCACTTCCTGCTCATAATAAAGACCATTTCCAAACCATGCCCCTTGCCCACCAACATCTTCCCTCTCCAAAGAAAAACACTGCTCTGATTTCTAACCCCAGGAATTAGTTCTGTCTACTCTTGATTGTCATAAAAAATTATAAATGTAACCATATAGGATAAATTCTTGGGTTTGTCTTCTCTCACTTCACTTGAACTGGGATGTTACATGAATCAGTAATTTGTTCCCTTTTATTTCTTAGGAGCATACCATTTTTTAAAGAAGAGCTGATCATATATCCATCCTGCTGATAGACATTTTAATTTTTCCATTTTTAGTGCACTACATATAAAGTTGACATGAGCATTCTTCTTTGCATGTTTTCATAAATTTTAGATACCAGAGAATGCCATTCCAAGGCAATATGGTGAGTGTATGTTTAACTTTGGCCAAAACTGACATGTTTCCCAAAGTTGACTGGTGTTTTACAGTATTAGAGACAAAATATGAAAAATATGCCAAGATTGGCTGCTTTTATATTTTTTAAATTAGCTGTTGTAATGGGGTGTAGTGGTATATCATTCTGGTTAAGATTTGCATTTCCAGGATGACAAATAGTGTGAGGCATTTTTTTCTGACACACATTGATCTTCCTTATGAACTGTCTGTTCAAGTCCTCTGCTCACTTTCAATTGTGTTATCAATTATTCAGATTCTTTATGTATTTATAATTCTGTACACAAGTCTTATGTAATAAGAATATTTTCTCCTACTCTTCAGATTTCCAAAATGATATATTTTGATAAACATAGTTTTTTGATGAAATCTAATTTATTAATTTTTTGTTTATACTAAGTGATTTTGAATTTTAAGAAATCATTGCTCACTGTGAATGAACCTGTGTGACATTTGTTGAGGCAAAATCAGCCAGAAACAAAAAGCAAATACTGTGTCTCATTTAGAAGATACTTATAAGAAAAACGGTGGCTAGACTGTAAGTCTCTTACATGGGCAGGCACCGGGAATTGAACCCAGGTCCTCTGGCATGGCAGGCGAGCATTCTAGGGTGGCCCACCCTAGACTATAAGCTCTTATAGCAGTCTCATTTAGCCTGGAGTCATGATTGCTATTTCTGGAGTTTGAGAGGTTATTTTATTATGTATAACCTGATGTATAGAAATAAGAATGAAGTGGATCAGGACATCTACTCTTTGAGACCAAAGGAAGAAAGATTTATTTTATTCAGAATCTAAATTTTCTGTAGCATATAATCTAACTCAACCTATCTGGACAAATCTTTTAAACAATTCAAACACATGGAGCCTAGAATAAGAATGAAGACCTTTACTCCTGTATAACTTAACATAATTCCTGAATACATCCCAGAGAATATTAAGCAGATAATCAAAAAGTATTGGCAAAATCGCTGGAGGGATGAGAGAAATAAATGGAACTATTGAACTTTATCACTGGAGAAAACCTGATATTATGTCAAACATTATGGACACCTAAATCAATAGACCAAGCCCTGGATCTTGAGGTTTGCTCTTGTGAAGCTTATGTTTTCATCAAGAAGCTTAGCCTACATATAGGGATGCCTAAGTGTTACTTCCAGAGGACCTCTTTGTTTGGTAACATGTTGCCTTTCTCTCTCTGAGCCCAACTAAAGCAGAGTTGCAAGTCATTCCATTTTTCCACCTTTCTTACAGTTTTTTCTTTTGTGTACTTTTGTTCAACTGTCCTGTCTTCTACCTCACTTATTCTTTCTTCTGCCTCTTCAATTCTGATGTTGAGTATCTCTAGTAGGTTTTCAACTTGATCTATGGTAACTTTCATCTCAATTAAGATCTACATTTCTAGTTATGCTTTCAAATTCTTCTTTATGCTCTTCCACTGTCTTCTTGCTATCCTTTATGTCCTTATTGACATACTTGTTTAGTTTTTCCAAATACCATTCCAGTGTTTTAATTTGGCCTTTTGACTGGGACATATCTGCATGAATCTTCACATGCTTTATGATTTTCTGTTGGTTTTGGTACATTTGATTATCTTGATAATATTATTTTGCACGTTTGTTTCCTTCACTCTCCTAAGGTTTTGTATTTGCTTAGGTTTGGGTTGAGGGTCCTCTTTTGCACTTGGTTTGTCAGTAGTTCCCTGCCAAACCAAGGCTCATGTCTTATATTGGGGGTGCAGTTCTGTTTGAAGCTTCCAAGAAGATGATGTTCCTGAGTTTCATCTTCCCCTCAGCCCTGATTCTCCCCAGCTATTGCAGCCAAGTGAGCAAGATGGAGATGTGATGTGATTCCAGCAATAGCCATGGATCTTGGTGTTTGCTGAGAGCTATGAATCCTATGGCTTGGGGTGGGTTGTGTCACATCAGCAGGGATTCCACTAATGGGCCCAATGTGCTTGTGGCCCCAGGCTATTGCTTGTAATCAACTTGGATAGGTATTGTATTTCAGATCCTATTGCCTGCAGCCAGTCTGGTGCTAGCATGTTGAAAGGTCACTGATAACAGCACCCATACTGGTTCATGGCATCTGGCACAGCATATGACTGGGAATGCTTCCATAGCTTGATTTTTGTAAGTTAAACCAACTTTGCATTCCTGGTATAAATCTCATGGAAATTTACAGATCAAAACAACAACCAAATTTACTTGTCAGTGACACTATATTAAGACTTCTATAAAAGTACAAGTGGTAAGCTATAAGTCTGAGCTTCATCTTCAACAAAAAGGGCTTTAAAAGAGGAGCAAGGTAAGTATATAAATGCTGTTTTCTTGTTAATGCTTTCTTGTTAATAACCCTAGTAAATGTGTGTTCTAGTTTGCTAGCTGCCAGAATGCAATATACCAGAAACAGAATGGCTTTTAAAAGGGGAAATTTAATAAGTTGCTAGTTTACAGTTCTAAGGCCAAGAAAATGTCCCAATTAAAGCAAGTCTGTAGAAATGTCCAATCTAAACCATCCAGGGAAGATGCCTTGTTTCAAGAAGGCTGATGAAGTTCAGGATTTCTCTCTCAAGTGGAAGGGCACATGGCAAACACAGACAGAGTTTCTTTCTCATCTGGAAAGGAACATGATGAACATGGTCAGGGTTCCTCTCTTATCTCAAAGGGCACATATTGAACATGGCATCATCTGCTAGCTTCTTCTCCTGGCTTCCTGTTTCATGAAGCTCCCCTGGAGGCATTTTCCTTCTTCATCTCCAAAGGTCACTGGATGGTGGACTCTGCTTCTTGTGGCTATGTCATTCTGCTCTGCTCTCTCTGAATCTCTTTCTTTGACCAAAATGTTTCTTCTTTTATAGAAAGAACTTATCAAGACCCACCCACATGATTGGAAACATGTCATCATTCAATCCAGCTTAGCAACCACCCTGGACTAAATCACATCATCCAGAGAGTTGATCTGATTACAGTTTCAGACATATAGTATTGAATAGGGATTATTCTACCTTTATGAAATGGGATTCAGATTAAAATATGGCTTTTCTAGGAAACATGCATCCTTCCAAACACTGCATTCCACCCTCTGGGCATGTTTTCCCCATATACAAAATACATTCATTCCATAACAATATCAGAGAAACAAACTATTTCAGTAACAATATATATGAAATACAAAGTTAGAAATGTCCAAACTCCTAACAAAGTTAGTTACAGGCATAATCTGTTCTAAGGCAAAATTATCCTCTATCTCTGGACCTATAAAAACTCAAAACAAGTTATTTTTTTGCCACCATACAAAGGAGGAACAGCCATAGGATGCATACACATGTTTCCATAGTGAGGAAGGAACACAGTTTCAAAAACCTGTAGGGCAAAGTCCATTAGATTTCAAAGTCTAAGAGTCATTTAGCTTTGGGGCTTCTGAAAGTGGCAGTCCCACCACCATGAAGCAGAGTCCATCAGCCAGCGACCTTTGGAGATGAAGAAGGGACATGCCTCCTGGGGAGCTTCATGAAACAGGAAGCCAGGAGAAGAAGCTAGCAGATGATGCAGTGTTCACCATGTGCTCTTCCAGATGAGAGAGGAATTCTGATTGTGTTCACCATGTGCATTTCCAGATGAGAGAGAAACTCTGACTGTGTTTGCCATGTGCCTTCCACTTGAGAAAGAAGCCCTGAACTTCATTGGCCTTCTTGAACCAAGGTATCTTTACCTGGATGCCTTAGATTGGACATTTCTATATACTTGTTTTAATTGGGACATTTTCTCAGCCTTAGAACTGTAAGCTAGCAACTTACTAAATTCCCCTTTTTAAAAGCCATTTTGTTTCTGGTATATTGCATTCCAGCAGCTAACAAACTAGAACAATGTGTAAAAGCAAAATAGGATGAACTTCTGTAGTGGTTTGTGGTTGAACACCCCAATATAAGACAACTGTCAAATGTTTTTATTTCTGAAAGTACCTTCATTAACCAAGAGACAAGGAGAACAAGGTATGTGATAGTCTATCAGACTAGCATGAGCCCAAGCCCTTTCACCAGGGATATTATATCAAAAAGCAGTACTATCTGCCCTCACATGAGCTTTAGAACTGGAAAAGCTTTAGAACTTGTCTCATTCCTGCACCCTTAGCTTGCCACATACACCTTCTCTACACTGACCACATATACTTTCCTAGTCCTGTATGCTCACAGAGCAGTGTGGAAAGAGTGAGGCTTTCTTCCAAAGAACATCACTAACAGATACTCAATATCTTAAATGCCATCCTCTTGCCAATAGAAATTGCATTAATTCATTACCTTGGTCATACAAGAGAAAATACTAACATCTGTTGAGAGAATAACTAGGTCAAGGAGGAAACTAAAGCCATAACCCATTCAGTTGTCTCATTCCTGCACCCTTAGCTTGCCACATACACCCTCTTATTCTTCAGTTGAGAAAGAATAAGATGCCCAGATAGGGTTCACTTTTGCACCTGAAGGATGGTCGTTGCTTTCCTTTTTCCTAAGGCTAATGCCTCTGTTAGGCCTTCTTACTTCTATCCTCCTATTGATATTGATCAACTCTTGCATTTTTTAAACTTCTCAGAAAACTTATTTCTCCCAGACAAGAAGGATTTTATACCAAATTAATGTTAATGTGAGAATTTTGGCCATTCCAGCCACCCCTTTGGACACCTTCCATCTCAACCTAAATGAGATAGCCAGAAATTCCTACATTCCATCAGGTAGGGCCTGTAACATCTGATAAACAGGAAGTATATACAGAAGTCAGACCCTCATCCCTAGACAACCCTTAAGACTAAAGAACTACAACACACTGAGGATAAGGTTGAGGTAAGCTAGAACAGGGGCATGAGAGGGGAGAGAAGATACCATGAAGGAGCCCTTGAGCAAGAACAGTTAATCAAGTTCAGGAAGGCCTGTCCTGTATTGACACCAGGTCTTGGGGATACCCACTTATGCAGAACAAATGGAGGCAGTGGACCTGCCCAAATGTACCATCTACCACAAGGTACTGCCCTAGAGAGAAGGGAGGGTAGGGGTAATATCTCCAGATGAGGAAGGGAAGAAGGATTTGGTGAAGTTAAGCAATAAATGCTGAATGCCCTGCAGTGTCAGGATCTATTGTTTCTTGCTTCTTGCCTCTTTCTTTGCGAGCGTGCCCACATGTCTAATCACAGGCATAGTAGAAAACTTTTCTAACTGCTTACTCTAAAAAAACTTATTATAATCTATAATAATAAAAATATTAGGATATTTCATAAAGGCAAACATAAAAACCATTGGAGTTGAATTGGGAGTTCAGAAACAAACCCACGTGTTGATAGCAAATTGAATTTTAAAAGGCTTCTAAGTTCACTTAATGAGGAAAGAATAGTCTTTTCATAAATCGGTGTTGGTAAAACTGGAAAAGATTGCAAAAGAATGTATGTGGACATCTACCTCTCACCATATACAAAAATTAACTCAACAAGGATCAAACAGCTAAATATAAGAATCAAATACCTAAGGTCTGTTGTTGATGGAATTATATACTCCCAGAAACATGTTCAAAATCTTAATCAATTCCTTTGGGCCTGAACCAAATTTAAATAGGATGTTCAAAATTGTAATTCTTAATTAAAATGTGACCAATTAATCAATTTTAGCTCTGATCTGACTGCTGAATGCCTTTACAAGCATAATTTAATTGATATATTAAGAGAATAATGCATAAATTGCTTAAAGTCAAAGGAACCCAAAGGAGGGAAAAATGTACATCAACATATGTATTGCCATATTGCAGAAAAACCAAGGGTGAAGGTTCACTGGCAGCTAGTTCCAGATCACACAGTCTTTAGGAAGCAGGAATCACCTTGCTGACATCTTAGTTTTGGAATTCAGCCAGACTTAATGTCCCATTTTTCAAACCAACCCATTTAATAGTATTTGTTTAGCAGCCAGGAATCTAAGGTAAATTGCAAGCAGAAAACTCTATTATCCTGTGTTAGGCAATAGTTCCTTAGCACTTACACCAATAACAGTAGAAAAAAGAAAAGATAAAAATAGATAAATTGTACTTTGTCAAAATAAATACCTTTGTGCATCAAAGTACATTATCATTAAAGTAAAAATCAGTCTTCAGAATCAGATAAAATTTTTGGAATTGATATCTCTCATAAGGGTTTACTATCCAGAATATATAAACAAATTGTACAACTCAGATGCAAAATTAAAAAAAAATAATACAATACAAAAATGGGCAAAACTTAAATAGATTTTCTTCTAAAAAAGATAAATAAATGGCCACTAAGTACATGACAAGATAGTCACATCATTACATTTGGGGAAATAAAAATCAACAGGAAAATGAGATAATATTTCACAACCAGAATATCTCCTATTAAAACAGAAAACAACAACTGTTGTAGTGGATGTGGAGAAATGGGAACAATTGTTCTTTGTTGGTAGAATGTAAAATGGTGCAAGCACTGAGGAAACATTTTGGATGTTCTTCAAAAAGTTGAGTATAGAATTAACATACGGCCCAGCATTCCCATTTCTATGTCATTTACCCTAAAGAATTAAATCATGAAGTTGGACAGATATCTGCACACTAATGTTCATAACAGCACCAATGGCAGTTATCAAAGATGGAACACTATATATGTCATACAAATACAATGAAATCTTTCTCATCTATAAAAATGAATGAAGATCTGAAATATGTGATGTAGCCTGCATAAATCTGAAGACATCATGTTGAGTGAAATAATCAAATCCCAAAAAGGACAAATGTTATATGATGTCACTGTTTTGACTTAATTAGAATATGGACATTCATAGAGCCAGAAAGTAGAATACAGCTTATGAAGGCCTGGGGTTGAGATAGGGAATGGGAAGTTCCCAATCTCATTAGTACAGAATTGACAGAATTTCTGTTTGAGGTGATTGAAAAGTGTTGGTGATGGATGGTGGTGCAGACAGAACAGCATTCTTATATTACTAATGGCAGCAACTATGTATTATTACATATTTGCAAGTGTTCAAATTGGAAAATTTTGTGTTGTATGTATATTATAGAATAAAAATTTTAAAAATATATAGAACTCCAACAAAAAATGAACCCTAAATTAAACTACAGAAAACAGCTAACTGCGTATTTATAATAATATTGTTTCAACAAGTGTAACAAAATCACCACATTGTTGCAAAATGTTAATAAGAAAAATTGTGTTTGTGAGAGGTTACACAGAATCTCTGTACTTTTTGCATGATTTTTCTGTATATCTATATTTTCTCTAATATAAAAAGAAAAAGCTATAATTTTACATATGAAAATTAAGAATAAAAAAATTTCTAATTTCATTTGCTCCTTGTGATTTCAACCATTCTTTCCACATATTCCATTTGTGTATATATAATGAACCCGAAAATACAGTGCTATTTTTATTGTACCCAGTTTTCTTTTATAACAATTTCACATATTTCCCATGTTTTTTTTTTGTTTTTGTTTTTTTTAAATTTGCATGTGGGCAGGAGGCACCAGGGATCGAACTCCAGACCTCCAGCATGGCAGCTCTGCCTGCTGAGCCATGGCAGCCGCCCTTTCCCATGTTTTGAACTCTTTATTTCTTTATGTAGATTCAATTTTTCCTATTATACCATTTACTTCAGATTAGTGAACCTCTGTTAGCTTTTCTTGTACTGAAGGAATTTTGGTTAAACTTTGAAAATTTATTGAACATTTTGGATTAATTGCAATCAATACAGAAAAAGATATGTTTGTTGATAAAGTACATTAAAATTAACATTATACAAATTTGAAATTATCACATATTTATTCATAGTTCTTTAATCTGGGGAATGTGTTTAACTTGATGGATTAACTACTAGAGATGTTATGTTCACTATGTCACTCCATTTTATTTGCTTATTTAATAAATTTCTTATTGAGTACAATGTATCAGGCACTGTCTACACAGTATAGCCAAAGGATGAAAGACCTTTTTGTCTTCTTGGGGCTCATATTCTCTCTAGGAGGTAGAGAGAAATATACAGAGACAAGTGAAATGCTGTGTTAGAATGTGAAGAGTATTATAACAAAAAATGAAAGTGTAAGACAGGATAAGTGATGGGTGATTTGGGTACAAGGGCATGAGAAAGCAATTGGAAAAAGTGTGTTCATGGCAGTAAAATACTTGTCATTTGCTCATAGACTTGAAATGGGGAAGAGTTAGACATACAGGTACATGGGAGGACAGTGTTATACACAGGGGAACACCAGTGCAAATGCCCTAGTCATGGGTGGGCTCTGTAGCTTGAGGAGCATCAGGGAGGTTTATTTAACAAAAGTGACATTCCATAGTGTGGGGTGAGGATGTATAAATGAGCTAATATATTTGTGTCAGTGATGACACATTCTATAGAGAAAAATTAAATGCAAGGGTTGCATGGAGACAGTTAGGCTTGTTATTTTTAAAAAAAGGATTCTCAAGGTATGTAGGAGCAAGGGTTAAAACAAGACCCACAGAATTTGTTAGGAGCAGCTGGTGTCTGGGTGGTGATGGCAGTAAACTGTGGAGATTGTTAGATAGAGCAGTCTGGGAGTAAGAGAATGTTTACCCCAAATGGTTATGTTAAGAATGAAGGAAGAGGGCACTGAAAAACAAGCACTCTGTTCCCTCAGGAAATTCATGCATGCCTTTTGTCACCCTGTAGTATATAGGCTGGATCTGGTTAAGAATAAAGTTGTCTGTTGTCTATTATCACTGATCTTCAGACCCCCTGATCCCATCTCTTTCTCATCATTCCTTAACATCCTTTGAGCTCTGGTCTGTAGAAAGCAACAAAGGTAGAGATAATTTTTCACATTTGAGCAACCTCAGAAAGAAGTGATGTATAGAGTCATACAAATGCCTGGAGGAAGTGAGCTTTAGGAAAATGGAATCTTAAAACAATGTTCTGCAAAGTCAGTTACTTTATGTCTTTTTATAGCAATGTATTGTATCACCTTATTTTATTAAAAATTGTGAAAAATATAACATGTTGGATTTTGAACTTTAACTCATACCAATAATATTTTTCTTTTTTGAGGAATTTATTTTGCATAATAAGTGCACAATTTTAAAAATTCCAATAGCTGAAATCCCATTATATTAATATTTTGAGTTCCTTTTTGAAATATATTTTCCTTCTGTGCCCCCTTCTTATTTGTTGTATTTAGCTGTTTTCAGATAGTTTCTCTATTGTCCTATTGCCCCCTTCTATTTTGAAGGGCATATGTTATATGTAGGATAATAACTTACTTTACCCTACAATCTCCAATTAGCAACAAAATTATTGACTTCACTTTTGAATGAACCTCTGATATTGGATATGGATATTAGAATGAATTTGAATCTACATGGTGTGGGGGTCAGGAGCAATAAATCAGGCCTGAGCAAGAAGAAGGTATCTGGAGTCACAAGATCCAGGGTGGAAAGTTCCCAAGAGTTAAAAATTGAACAATAATCCTTGTTAAGAAACTAAAAGAATGGAATGTATTGTGCAAGAGCTAATGGCATTTCCCTGCTTCTTTAGCTAAGCTTGCTTGCTTACAGCCAAAAACCAAGATGTGGCTCTAAAAATATAATGCCTCTTTCCTGCTTCTGTGGATAAGCTAGTGGTTTTTGCCTTTATAAGCCCCCCTTGAGAACCTCTCAGGGCTGCTCTCTGAATCTTCCTTCTTGGGAGTTTCTGAGGCAGTCACTGGCTGGCTAATAAAGACTCCAAATTGGCTTGCAGATTTCTATGAATTGTGTGGTCTCTCCTTTGGTGCACTGCACAACATTTGGAGGCCCCAGCGGGATTATCCCTAACAGGACATCTGGTGACCCCAGGTCCTGGAAATCATCCCCAGAACTGAGGTCTGGCCTACAGGAAGTCCTTGGAGAGACATTCCTCTACCCCAGGCAAGGACTGGAGACTGGGCCAGTCCTACAGGACCCTCTAAAGTTATACAAAATCTGGTGGAGTCACCTGTTCCTGGAAACCTCACTGGTGAGTACAGGTCTGTTACTGGATCCAGGTCGGGGACCTCTGGAAGGCTGGATACAGCATTACTTCCAAGGTCAGGTCCTGGAGCAAGACGTTGCCCAGAGCTTCTGGTTAGGAATCAATTAAGGATAAGGCTTTTGTGTGTCTTGGTTTAGTTTGTCCCTTCTCTCATCTGTTGGTGTTGTTGCATTCTGTGTCATTATTGTCTTAATTGTCATGGGTCAGTCAAGCTTATCTGTCTGTACTCCCCTTCAATGTTTTTTTGAAAAATTTTCAGGAATTTCAGCAGAAGGCCAGAGACTACGGAACCCCTATCAATGCCTTTGACTTGGAGAAATTCTGCTCATGGGAGTGGCCAACTTTTGGTTCTGGGTGGCCTTCTGAGGAAACCACAGACCTATCTATAGCTTATAGAGTCCAAAGGATGATTTTTGGTGATCCAGGAGACTCTGACCAGATCCCTTACATACTAATTTGGATTGAAATTTTAACAGAAAAACCCAAGTGGTTATGGTCTTGCCTGGAGTCCCAAAAAGGAAGACACCCAAAACCAAAACATCCCTCGTACTGAAGAACACCCAGAAAGAAAAGACTAATAGGGTCCCAGTACTGATGGGACCACCAGAGGATCTGCTCTTAATGGACCCTCCCCCATATTCAATAGCCCCTCCACCCCCTCTGAGACCAGAAGGGAGAAGCAACCAAGAGGTGGCAATCAGCCTCTCTGATAGCTGGGAGGTGACCTTCATCCCCCCCCATACCAGAAGTGGCTCTGCTACCACCCCTTTTCTGGTTCACAATCACCAGATTCTTCTGGGGCTGCAATTTTACCCTTAAGACAGGTTGGCCCTGCCCCAGGGGATAGCCACCCATCTTTCATTATTTATGTCCCCTTTTCCTCTACCGACCTGTATAATTGGAAAAACCAAAATCCCTCTTTCTCTGAAAAGCACCAAGTGCTCATCTCCCTCTTGGAGACTGTCTTTTTTATACACCAGCCCACCTGGGATGACTGCCAACAGCTCCTCCAGGCCTCTTCACCTCTGAAGAATGAGATCGAGTCAGGAGAGTAGAGAGGAAGTTAATTCTCAGACCTGACAGACAGCCTACTACGGAGCCTACCTGATTAGATGCTGTTTTCCCCTCCACCTGTCCCAGATGGGACCCCAACACTGATAAAGGTAAGGAGGTTCCCAATCAGTATCACCAGGCTCTGCTCTGGGGAATACGAGCAGTGGCCAAGAAGCCAACCAAAACTTATCTTGGGTAAGCAAAACTATACAAAAGCCAGATGAATCTCCGACCACTTTCCTTGAAAGCCTCCTTGAGGAGTACAGTTTGTACACCCCTAAAGATCCAAAGGTGGCCAAAAATAGGCGAGCTCTAAATATAACATTTGTCACCCAGTCAGCCCCAGATATAAGAAAAAAGGTTACAAAAATTAGAAAGATTTGAAGGTAAGGTGCTATCCAAACTGGTAGAGATTACCCAAAAGACTTTTAATAACAGAGATGACCCCAGGACCATGCAGTCCAAAAAATAAATAAATAAATAACCAGAATTTTAGTATCCAAAATGGCTGAACAGGAAAAACAGAAACATAGACAGGAAGCTGTTGAAAAAAGGAAGGGGAACCAAAGAAAAAGGTTGGGCCTAGGTGCAAACCAATGCACCTACTGCAAGGAGAATGGACATTAGAAAAATGAATGCCGTAAAAGAGGACTTAAAGGACTGAAGCCATCCCCCATTCTAGTTGAGGAGGCAAATTGATGGGGCAAGGGCTCCATTCCATGGACCCCCTGGGAGCCTAGGGTCACCTTAGAAATTGGGGGCAAGCCTCTAAAATTTCTTGTGGATACTGGGGAGACCTTCTCTGTCCTCCAGCAGACAGAAGGGCCCACATCAAAGGAAAAAATCCCCACACAGGGAGCAACAGGAAAGACAAAGTCTTACCCATGGACAAAGACTAGGATCACTAACCTTGGGGAAGGAACTGTCACCCACTCATTTCTTGTGATGTCAGAGTGTCTATACCCCCTTTCGGGAAGGGACATTCTCCAAAAATTACAGGCCACCATCTCTTTCAGAAATGATTCAGGTGAGCTCTCCTTCAATATCAACCCCTCAGCAATCCTCCTTACTTGCCCCTTATCAGAAGAATATTTACTTACTGCGGAGTTGGCACTGCTGGCCCCAGGCCTGTACCTGTGGAAATTTAAGGAAAAAATACTGGGCATATGGGCAAAAACTAACCTACCAGGATTAGCCGCCTACTGGTCCCCCATTGTTGTCCAGCTGACTAGCACTGCCACAACTGTCAGAATCCAACAATACCCAAAAAGCTTAAAAGCTAAAAAAGGCATTGCAGTCCATATCAAAAGATTCCGGGAGGCAGGCATTCTAGGCTCCTGCCATTCGGCCTGGACCACCCCCCTTCTCCCAGTCCAAATACCTGGGACCAAGAATTACTGGCCAGTACAAGACCTCCGGGAAGTGAACAAAAGAGTTGAAACTATTCACCCTACTGTGCCTAACCCATATACACTCCTGAGCCTGTTACCTCCCAGCCAACAAGTTTATAGTGTTCTGGACTTAAAGGATGCCTTCTTTTCACTTCCTCTAGCTAAGATAAGTCAACCTATTTTTGCTTTTGAATGCATTGACCCAGAGGGGGGTTTTCTGAACAATTGACCTGGGCCTGGTTGCCACAAGGTTTCAAAAATTCCCCTACCCTGTTTAATGAAGCCTTAAGTCAAGATTTGGCCAGCTTTAGACAAAAGCATCCAGAAATAACCCTGCTACAATACATGGATGACCTCTTACTGGCAGCTAATAACCTGTCAGACTCTAAAAAAGTGACTGAAAATTTACTGCAGGAGCTAGCCCAGTTAGGCTATCAGGTCTCAACTAAAAAAGCCCAACTCTGCACCAATTCAGCAACATAATTAGGATACAAACAACAGGAAGGAAGGAGGTCACTATCCTGGAGTAGGGTTGAAGCTATCTTAAGAATACCCCAACCAAAGACAAAGAGGCAGGTATGGGAATTCCTGGGGGCAGTTGGATATTGCCAACTCTGGATTCCTGGATTTGCAGAAGTAGCCAAGCCCTTGTATACAAGTACAGGGGGAAAAGAGAAAACTCTAACCTGGACTGAAACTGAGCAAAAGACATTTAAAATGCTAAAACAGGTGCTTGTAAGCACTCCTGCCTTAACCTTGCCTGACCTGTCAAAACCCTTTCAACTGCATGTTGCTGAGGTCTGGGGAATAGCAAAAGGGGTTCTAATCCAAATATTAGATCCATGGAAAAGGCCGGTTGCCTACCTGTCTAAGAGGCTAGACTATGTAGCAGCCGGATGGCCAAACTGCCTCCAGGCCATTGACACCACCACTATTTTGATTAAAGAAGCATCCAAATTAACTCTGAGGCAGGACTTATAAACAGTGGCCACACATTCAGTAGAAACATTACTAAAAAGCCTGCCTGAGAGATGACTCTCAAACGCCTGGATAACCAAATATCAAGTACTGCTACTAGATCCCCCGAGAATCCACTTCCTGAAAGTGACAGCCCTTAACCCCGCCACCTTACTCCCGGATGATGACCCACCCAAGCCCATCCATGATTGCCACAAGGTCCTGGAATCCCTCACAAACCTGAGGACTGACCTCACTGACAACCCCTGGCCAAATCTTGATGAAGAATTATATACAGATGGGAGCAGTTATGTCTCAGAAGGAATCAGGTATGCAGAGGCAGAGGTGGTAATTGCAGACAGAGTCATCTGGGTTCAGGCCCTAGGACATGGGACTTTGGCTCAAAAGGCTGAACTAATAGCTCTGACCCAGGCTCTAAGGTGGGGAAACGAAAAGGTTGTCAACATCTACATGGACGGCAGATATGCCTTCGCAACTACACACATCCATGGGGCACTATATCAGGAGTGGGGACTTTTGACATCAGGAAGAAAATAAATAAAAAATATACCAGAAATACTCACCTTGCTAGAGGTTATCTGGTTGCTGAAAAGGACAGCTGTTATACATTGCAAAGGACATCAGATTGCTAAAACTCAAATTGCCAGAGGAAATGCCCTGGCTGATAAAACAACAAAAGAGATCCCCAAAAACCAGTGGGGATGCTGCAGATACTTTCTGTCTTACCAAGATGGGTACTGCCGAACCCTCCAAATTATACCAGGAAGAAATTAAACTGGGTGAAACTCTGGGCACTAAAACAGATCCAGATGGTTGGAAAATTCTCCTGGATGGGAGAATCCTGGTGCCAGATCAGCTGGGGCACAATTTGGTTGCCCACGTTCACCAAAGTACACACCTCGGCAGTACGAAACTAACTGAACTATTACAGAGAAATTACTACATTCCCCAACTGTAACAACAAGCCCAGCAGATATCATCCTGATGCCACATCTGCACCCAGGTAAATTCTGGCCAAGGGAAGGAGGTATCCCAAGGGACCAGGATGAGGGGACAAGCCCCAGGAGAATAGTGGGAAACAGACTTCATGCAAATATTACCTGATTCATATGAATAGAAATACCTGCTGGTTTTCATTGACACCTTCTCTGGATGTACTGAGGCATCCCCTACCAAAACCGAGACAGCACAAATAGTAGTAGGAAAACCAGTTTCTGAAACTGTCCTCTGATTTGGCCTCCCAAGTGCAATGGGGTCCGACAGTGGGCTGGAGTTCATTGCCCAAATTATCCAATTGTTAGCAAAAATTTTAAATATCAAATGGAAATTATTGCGTTTATAGACCACAGAATTCAGGGCAAGTTGAGAGAATGAATAGAACAATAAAAGAAACTTTGAATAAACTAAAGCTTAAGACTGGTGAAAACTGGGTGAGTCTCCTTCCATTTGCCCCCCTAAGGACTAGATTACTCTCTATGTTAAGGGAATTACCCCATATGAAATCATGTTTGAGCAACCACCCCCACTAATTCCTAAGTTGAGGGAAGAGAAAATAACTGAATTAAATAACCATTCTGTTCTAAAATCATTACTTGTCTTGCAATCTGCCACCCAGCATACCCAGAAACTGGTGAAGGCAGCCCATCTGGGACCAACAAATCCTACCCCTAACGAAGATCTATTTCAGGTGCAGCCCAGAGACCTGGTCTGGATTAAAAGGCTTCAGCCAGTCACCTTGGAGGCCTGGTGGACAGGATCCCTGCCAGTAATCCTTACAGCCCCAACGGCAGTAAAAGTTGTGGGAAAATGACACTGGATTCATCACACCCAGATCAAGAGGGCTGCCCTGGACCAGCTCCCGGGAAAATGGACCATCCAGTGAACCAAAGATCCACTAAAGATAATCCTTTCCAGAAATCCCTCTGGGTCTTCCTGATATCCCTAGTGGGGGTCGCAAGAAAAAATCCTCACCAGGTTATAAACTATACCTGGGAACTCTCTAGAATGGTGGACAGGATAGTGGTCACTAAAAACACCACTCTGTCCCAATCAACCCTCCAATTTGACCTCTGCCAACTGTTTGGGAATCAATGGAACTCTTACCAAGGAAATCAGAGGATGGGGGGGCATCTTCAAGGGGGAAGGCCAACTATAATCTGGGAATATGGATGTGTCACCCTTCCCCAAGAACAAAGCTTACAGCATATTGGCCATTATGTCTGTGCTGAGAAGGGCAGTCCAGAATATCAGGGGGAAGATGAATACCATTATGCCAAATGGGGTTGTGAAACACTCACAAAATGGACAGACTGAGACCTGTTCATAATCTTAACACTGACCCCTAACCCTGACAGTTGCACCCAAGGTGCCTGTAACCCAGTTATTATTACAATCCATTCCTGGTATATCCAAGTCTGGGACAGTGGGAAAACTTGGGGATTTAGATTATATGTCACAGGTTATGACCCTGGCATCAGTTTCACAATTCAGAGATTCCTTCCTCAAAAACCGAACAACCCCATAGGGCCAAACAGAGCCCTAAACCCTGGGATAAAACCAGTACAACCCCCCAAACAAAAGCTGCCACTGCTCGAGTGGCCAACACCACCATGGCTCCCTCCCTCCAGCTAAGGGGTGGGGCAGATCACCATCCCCTGGGCTACCCAAACCCAAACGGTCTTACCCCTTTAAGCCCTCATATAAGCTTCTCCCTCTCCCCCAGTAAACTCCTGCTTGACATGTTGGATTCAGTGTTCCAGTTCATGAATCAAATCAATCCACTTACTACTGAAGACTGTTGGCTTTGCTTAAACCCTGAACCCCCTTATTACAAAGGAATAGGAGCTAATATCTCCCTGGGCCTCTTGGATACCCATATCAGAAACCTCTCAGTCCAAGAAATGCAAGGCCAACACCTATGCAGGCGGGGACAGGAACCAAAACTCACCCTAGGAAATCTCCAAGGCTGGGAACCTGTATTTACTCTGAGGATTTCAATCCAGCTAAGTCCCCTATAGTGACTCTTATGGACTCCTCATATTGCTAGAGAACAATTTAACTTCAATCCCAAATGGATGGGACCACCTCCTTGTAGCTCCTGGCAGTAGTTAGTTTGCTTGCACATCTGGTATCACCCCCTGCATAACTCCCCCAGTAGTGGCCGTCGAGGAAGAATTTTGTATCTTAGTTCACATTATCCCCCAAGTATATTATTATTCTGGGGAAGGGGGTAGGGAACATTTAGAAATCACTTACCAGGCCAAGCAAGCCCCCATCTTGGTGTCCCTCCTTGTCAGACTGGGCATCGCAGGATCAACTGCAGTTGGAACTGCAGCCCTTATCACTGGGGACCAAAACTTTAAAACCCTTAGCAAACAAGTTGATCTGTATCTTGGTGAATTAGAAAGCTCTGTCAGCCATTTGGAAAACTCCCTACATTCACTGGCTGAGGTCATCCTCCAAAACCACAGAGCCTTAGACCTCCTGTTTCTAAAACAAGGGGGGTTAAGGATGGCCCTCGGAGAGCCCTGCTGCTTCTATGCCAATCATTCTGAAATAATTAGAAATAGTCTATCCCTAGTCTGTATCAGATTATGAGAGCGTAGGAGCCAAGGGTTAAAACAAGACCCACAGAATTTGTTGGGAGCAACTGGCATCAGGGTGGTGGCAGGAAACTGTGGAGATTGTTATCTGCTTTAATTAGAACAGTCTGAGAGTAAGAGAATGTTTGTTTACCCCAAATGGTTACATTAAGTATGAAGAAAGATATGCATTCTGTTTCCTCAGGAAATGCAGGCATGCCTTTTGCTACCCTACAGTATATAAGCAGGATCTGGTTCAGAATAAAGTTGTCTGTTGTCTGTTATGGCTGAGCTTTGGACCCCCTGATCCCGTCCATCCATCTCTTTCTTTCTCATCATTCCTTAATATCCTTTGAGCTCCACTCCATAGGAAACAACATCTGGTGCCCAACATGGGGCTCAAAGAATAAGACTCCAAAGGAATATTAAGGAACCAAGGAAAAGTCTCCATTAGAGGGACGTGTGCCCAGCTGATAGAAGAGGACTCGAGTCATATTGGTAAGTAGGCATTTTCCTTGTAGCATCAGGGTAATGGGTAATCACAATAGGTGGCTGGAGGAGTATGCATGTATGTATTTGTATGTTTGTGTGTTAAAAACATTGTTAGGGTGCCATTACAAAAATAAGGTTCTGATAAAGTTTAAGAATTATTTGTATTTTAAAGAAAAAGACTTTGTGGATAAAGCAGAGAAGAGCCTAAAGCAGACTCCCCATAATGAGATGGGAGACATTGAGGGAAAAGGAGTGAAGAAAGTTCTGAGCTGGAAATATTTTTCCATAACAATACAGGGAGGCCATATGGGGCAATAACAGAAGAGAGTTTAGGAAAAATAAAGAAACTCGGTTCTTGCTGTTTGTTAGGAAGAAAATAGTAAAGGGAAATAGTTAATAGCATAAGGATGACACAGCCAGGAAATATAGCCAGGGAAAAGATAACTCTAGTTGGGAAAAAGAGGCTGAAAAATCTTCTTCAAAAAAGGAGCTATTAAAAAAAAGATGAAAATTTGAGAGAATATTTGGAGTAATTAAAGGAGAGAAAGGACAAACAAAATGAGGATATGCTGGAAGATCTGAAGAAAATCTTCAAAATAGAAATACAGATGTGTGAACCTGAGGCAAGGGAAAAGGACAGTAAATAAATAACTTAAGATGGGATACATAATTAGAAAAATTTTACCTCAATATGGGCTACAAATACCTCCAGAAAAGATTCAAAAGACTGAGCCTTACCTATACTTAGGAATGCAAATAGCTGCTAATAAAATAATTCCTCAAAAATACAATTAAGGTGAGATAATTTACAAACTTTAAATGATTTTCAAAAACTGTTAGAAGATATTAACTGGATTAGACCCACTTTAGGGATTCCTAATTATATGTTACAGAACTTGTTTGATATTTTACTAGGAGATTCTGATTTATTAAGCAAAAAACAATTAACAGCTGTGGCTGAACACGAATTACAATTAATCAAACTGGATGCTTAAGTCTATGCTCATGAAACAAAAAGGGGGAGTTGATGATCAGGAGGAGGATGTTGTGAAAATAAGTACACCAAAAGATCAATCAACAAAAGCACTGTTTACTTTAAATTTTTAAAACATTTATGATAATTCATCACAGACTCCTGCAGAACAAAATTTTAGTAATTGGGAAAAGAAAAATGATATGACCCAAACAGAACTGCAGCTGCAGCCGATCTATTGGAAAGATGTTAAAGATGAGTTATGGAAACCGAGCATGATAAAGGTGTGGGGTAGGGGATTTGCTGTTGTCATTGCAGATGACAGAGCCTCAGTTTGGCTTCCCACAAAGAGAATAAAACCCAGACATGTCAACCCAGATGAAAATAACTAAATGGGTAATGCATATTACAGGACATATAACTTTAATTGCTGAAGAACAGAAGACATAATTATACTTATTGGGCTAATATTCCTAACCCACCTTTGCTGCAGGCCCTAACATGGGCAGATCCAACTTTACCAAAGTATCTGAATAGTAGTTTAGGATTCCCAGGTCCAGTAGATTCAAGACATCCAAAACTACTTAAGGAAGAAGAAAAATGGTATCAAATTTAACTTTTCCATATTTAAAAAGACCCATATCCATAACTCTATGGAATCAAATGATACTTGCCTGTTAGCTGGGAAAGAAAGTTGGAATGGATGGCAGTTATGTCATATGGACTGAGCAGTTATCATAATTAATGATTCCTATGGAATTTAAGAGATGCCACACCTCTGGGGTCTCCCATCTCTATCTTGAAGATAACTGAGACTATGTGGACAGATAAGCTAAATCAGAGTTTAATACACAGAGGATGAATTGTGCCAAATTCTTGGGATGATAAATACATTAGTCAGAGAAATTTATGGAAAATTTTCCTAGGACTGAGACCAATTTTTATAGCAAATTCTAGTAACTATAACTCCTCTTTAAATAGCAGCCATAAATACTATATGCAAATAGGTACTAGAGATCCATATATATTTGTTAAAGGTCACATGCATATAAGAAATCAAACCTTTAATCGTGAGGATTATTCTTTATTCACTTGTCTCCAAGCATTTATGTTGCAGGAAAATAAGACGATTATAGCAGCAAGGAGAAGAAGAAGTATTTGGCTGCCAGTGCAGATGTCAAGATCCTGGCAGTCCTCTCCAGAAACACAAGTCCTGATCCATTTGGCAAAAGAATATCTGAAAAGGACTAAGAGACTAATTGAACTCACTATTACAGCTGTCATTGGAATCATTGGAATTATCACAGTGGCTGCAGTAGCTGGAACTACATTGTTAGGTTTGGGGTTGTTTATACTCTTTCTCTTCCTCCTCAGGTGTGTTAAACAACAAATAATCAAAGTCAGAGAGCTTGACTGGTAGCCAATGATGGGTAAGGCCCTTCGTTCAGAGCTTAAGGGCAACCTAAGCCAGGTACAGTCACTAAGCAAAGCCATGCTAGCAATGTGATTCTTGCAAAAACTCTTGGCTCCCTCCTGAATCAAAGTCAGAGAGCTTGACTGGTGGCCAATGACGAGTAAGACCCTTCCTTCAGAGCTTAAGGGCAACCTAAGACAGGCACAGTCTCCTTGGCTAATAAAATAAAAAGGGAGAAATGTAGGAGCCAAAGGTTAAAACAAGACCTGCAGAATTTGTAGGGAGCAGCTGGCGTCAGGGTGGTGACAGGAAACTGTGGAGATTTTTGTCTGCTTTAACTAGAACAGTCTGGGAGGAAGAGAATGTTTGTTTACCCCAAATGATTATGTTGAGTATGAAGAAAGATATGCACTCTACTTCTTCAGGAAATGCAGGTATGCCTTTTGTTACCATGCAGTGTATAAGCAGGATCTGGTTCAGAATAAAGTTGTCTGTTGTCTGTTATGGCTGAGCTCCAGACCCTCTGATCCTGTCTGTCCATCTCTTTCTTTCTCAACATTCCTTAATATCCTTTGAGCCCTGTTTCATAGTAAGCAACATGAGAGTGGGAGAAAAACTGGGAAGTTGATACGAACTGGTAAGAAAATTTGTTTTCCTGGTCCCTTGGCTAACCATGCTCCTAACTGCCATAACAGGACCCCCAATTCTCATATTATTAGGCTTAAGGTTTGGATCCTGTGTAATAAACTGTCTGACCTCATATGTGCAAAAAAGAATATGAGCTATTAAATTATTAGTCCTTCAAACCCACTATCAACAGATTTATAATCAAAATACAGAAACAGTGATTTGATTCTCTCATAAAACCAGTGGGGAATGTTGGGGGGGTAGTGTCAGGAGCAATAAATCAGGCCCAAGCAAGAAGAAGGTATCCGGAGTCACAAGATCCAGGGTGGAAAGTTCCCAAGAGTTAAAAATTTAACAATAATCATTGCTAAAAAACTAAAAGAATGGGATGTATTGTGCAAGAGCTAATGGAATTTCCTTTCTTCTTTAGATAAGCTTGCTTGCTTACAACTGCAAAAGAAGATTTGGCTCTAAAAAGGTAATGCCCCTTTCCTGCTTCTATGGATAAATTTTCAGGTTTTGCCTTTATAAGCTCCCCTTGAGAATCTCTCAGGGCTGCTCTCTAAATCCTCCTTCTTGGGGGTTTCTGAGGCAGCTGCCGGCCAGCTAATAAAGACTTCAAATTGGCTTGCAGATTTCTTTGAATTGGTTGGTCTCTCTTTGGGTGTGCCCCACAACAGTACATGGGTATTTGCAGCCTGGAGTCCATCTTGGTGAGGATGAGCAAGCCCAAGTTGCCCATCATGGATATCAGGTAGATGATGAGGAACAGCCTAAAGGATGGAGCCTGCAGTTCAGGGCCATCTGTGATCCCCCTCAGAAGAAATTCATTCAGCACTGTTAGATTCTGTGTGTCTATCCAGGCCATTAAGAAATCTTACTGTCAGAAGAATATTGGATTTCAGGAGGTGTCACCTGGTAAAATTTTAGTACACAAATCATGTGTCAGATAAACACATTAAAAATTTTGATAAAGTAATTTAAAGTAAAACTCATTTCTATCATCAAAAACAGAACCACATGTAGAAGCTAGGACAATGTACTTCAATATTTTATATGTGTGTCAGATACTGGTCACACAAATAATATGGAACCCAGGATATATACTATTCCTTCATGGTTCTGTCAGCAAGAGCACTTTTGATAACTCTAGACTACTGTGGAAATCCTGTTATTTTTTCTGAATTTTTTAATTGTAAAAATGCATATAATTGATTAAAAACAATATATTTTTAAAAGAAATGATAATAAATAATAAGAACAGCTTGCTCTTTTACCTTACACTTCAATTGGAATATGCAGAGAAAGCTATTGTTTATTCATTTGACAGACTTTGATTTACTTCCTCTCATTCTTAGTCTCACATTTAAAAAGCACTCTTGGGAAGTGTATTGGGGGCTCAGTGACAAGATTCTCACTGGCCATGCTGGAGAACTGGGTTTAATTCCCAGAGCTTGCCGATGCCAAAAAAATTTTTTAATAAAAAAAAAGCACTCTTACTCCACTGTGCATTTGATATTTTTAAATCATATTATCATTCCATTATCTTTATGAATTTTAAACAATGTGCATTGCTTTTCTATGATAGGTAAAAATTTAGCTCATTTGTTTGAAGCTCCAATGTGTCTACTCTAGAGCACTCAATTCCCTTTAAAAGTATGTATCCAAAACTTCAGCCTTGTAAACAACACTCCTGATTTTTGCTGTTTTGAATACCAAATAAGTCCTGCATCTATATTTTTTTCATCTTGAGAAAAAAATATTAGCAAATATTTCATCACTAATTTTGACTAATCAATAATATCTCTGAAGAGTTCAATTTCTAGTTATAATTATATAGCACAATTTAAGACATACAAAATTATTAAAATTTATGCAATATCTAAGATTAGCTAGTAAGCCCAAAATATACATTATCCAACAAAGTGAAATGAATGTCTAAATCAGGGGGCCTACTTTAAAAACCTCAAGAGCCAGATATGATATTGCTCTAGGAAGTATCATGGTTTAAGCTAAAGAAACTAATAGGAAATATGGTGAAGGGAAAATGGCATATCTCAGCCAAAGTACACTATTTTTATTTTTAAAAGTGTACAAGGACAAAACATTGAAAGAAATGTGTATTTTTGCTATCCTTTAAAGTTTGAATGCTATTCTTACATCTTTATTTCATCTTCCATCAAGTGTACATTGAGCATTTTAAATTAACAAATTTTAATTTGAAGATTAAAATTTCTCTGCCTTTATTTTACTAACTAGTTTTGCCTTTATTTTCTTTCAAAGGAAGTAATTCCAAACTTTCAAGGAAGGGGTCATCCATATTTTCTATAAACTTTTCTGGATTATACAAAATGAGGGCTACTCTGCAACTCACCCAAGATGATGAGCCTAACACTACTTTTCAAAAAAAGATATAAATGATATTTATGGCCCACCATTTCATACATAGAGTTGCAAAAATCCTGGGCAACATCAACATATCTTTAAAATCAACTTTAAAAGGTCACCTTTGATCTACATTCTGTCTCTTCTAAATATTTCATATGCAATTATTTATAACTGATATTAACATGTGGGTCAGATTAAGATCATCATTTTCCCATTTGAAGCAGAGAAGCTAAAAATGAGGGAGAAAACGTGCAAGGGTAGTTCCATGGTAGAATTCTAGCCTTCCATGCAGGAGACCCTGGTTCGATTCCTGGCCCATGCACTTCCCAAAAACAAACAAACAAGCAAAGAAAAGAAAGAAAAAACAAACAAACAAAAATTCAACAAATGGTGCTGCAATAACAGGATACTTACACGGAAAAAGAATGAAATATGAACCCTGTCACAGAGCATACAAAAAAATGAGGAAGAAAAATAGAAAGGAAGGTAGAACTTTCAATGATTCTAAAAATATATCAGGTCTGGGAATCTTTGGGGGAGTTTGCATCAGCAGAGTTTTCTACACATATTATTTCAAAATTATAAAACAATAAGTACAAACACCCATACCCCTTGCATTTAAAAGTGCTAACAAAGCCTTGAGCTCTCATAAATATTTCACTATTTCCACCACATATGGATATCAGTGAATGATATAAAATTTGTTGATGAATGCCAAATCACTATTATGCAGCTCATAATGATTTTTGAAGGCATTTTTAGTTGTACTTCTTCAATATAATTATGTCCCATTATG
>PVIY010029367.1:0-32102 GCA_004026745.1 Myrmecophaga tridactyla
TTTTTTTTTTTCTTCTGTCAGAGTACCCACCTGCCACCAGAATTTCTTAGCTCTTTACTTCTTTTTCTCCCTGTCACCCCTTTCCAGAATGTGGGTCTATGAGGGAGAGCTGTGCTGCTGCTGAATGTTATAGATTCAGAGCCTTGGACCATGCCTGGCATATGGCAAGCGTTCATACTGGACGGACAAATGGGCACCACTAAGATGTGGGAAAAATCTTCTCTTAATTGCTTAACATTTTCTCTCTAACCTCCTCTGCTGATTAGCTGCAGTTCAAGCATGGGGTCAGGGTCTCTGACCGAAAAAATGATTAAGGGCTTATTCCTGCTCTTGGAGGAATTCACAGTTTAGTAATTACAGCTCCTTCGCAGATTCCTACAATCCACATCTGCTTGCACAGATGTAATACCAAAACATAAGCCCTGTACTGGATAGTGCAAACTCTTCCAATTTTCCAGCCTACTGCCACTGTTTTACAATGTACACAATTGTAGCAGATGACAGCATTAACTGCTTCCTCCTTTTGATAAAACCCTCCTGCATTATAATTGGACATAGGACCACCCAGCTGAAGTACATTTATCAGCCTCCCTGGCAGGTAGGTGAGATCTGGATAACAGGATGAATAGAAGTGACCACAACCATGGAGTCACATTTTCAAGAAGGAAGCAGTTCGCATCAATGCTTATTCCCTCTTCCCAAAACCTGGGGTTTTAAGCCAGCTTCTACCAAGCAGGCAAGGTTAATGCATCAGGAGATAGATGGT
This sequence comes from Myrmecophaga tridactyla, assembly GCA_004026745.1. NCBI lineage: Eukaryota > Metazoa > Chordata > Mammalia > Pilosa > Myrmecophagidae > Myrmecophaga > Myrmecophaga tridactyla. The sequence continues at coordinate 767 of PVIY010029367.1, forward strand.
GGCCCAACAAGATAGGAAGTGAACAACTTCATGGAGAAAAGCTACCCATCTGCTCTAGACTATAATATACGGACAAAATAAACTTGGATACTTCTACAGTTTGGAGTCTGTACTTTCAGTCACTGTTTTTAATCCAATAAAATTTCTGAAATGAAAACTCATCAGTATGAGAGGAGAGAAAGAGAGGTAAGTTTAAATATAAAAAGCTTCCCAAGATATATGATCCTATGAGTAAAGTTTTATTTAGCAAGGCTATAAAAATGAATTATCCTCATTTGCTAATAAATACTATAAATCATAAACAAGTCTATCATATATAATACATACAAATATCACATATATAAATAACTATAAATATAAAATTAATACAACTGTGCCCAAGAAACACAATGGTGCCTTGGGAATAATTGAAGGAAGAATTTGTCACATGTCATCCACAGGGCTGAGAACATCTTTTACATATTAACCACCACTCAAATAATGTAAATATGAATATTCAACCTTGTGCTTAAATGCGCACACACACAAATGTGCAAGGGACTTATTAGCTTGTAGGTAGTAGATTCCCAAACCGCAATAGCTGTATTGCAGGAGCACTACCTAAAATTCACTAAAAAAAAATTTTTCTTTTAATCAATAACCTATTGATGACCAGATCCTACCCCTCACCCACTAAATCATATTTGAGGGGGTGAGGCCTAGAGATTCTGTTGGGCAGATGGGTTAGCCAGCCAGCAGCAGGTGGGAAGGCCCCACACTAGCCATCAGGAGCCTTGGGCTCTGTCCTGGCTCTGCTGTTAATCATAATGTCATAACCATCTCCCTAATGCCTGACATTCCAGCTGTTTCCAATGGTTCTGCCTTAAGAATTGTTACAAGAAATATGCTGGAACAATGTGTGCTACTACTAGCCAGATGCTCCTTTCAGCAGATTCCCCAACATTGGGTATAGGCATTCAGTTAAGACATGGAGATTTAAGCAAACTGCTTCTTAAATCTGTAGCTACGAAGCTGTATCTGTTTCCCTTGCAACTGCAGGTGACAGAGTGACAGCCAGGTTCTGTCTTGTTCATTATCTGCTTACTCATTCAAAGGTATCTAGGAGTTTGGCTTCTGAACACCAACTTTCTTTGGAAGCCAATCCCTCTGAAGAGGTGAGAGGCATAATGCTTAGGTTAAATTAGAAGCCTGGCTTTGTGATTTGAGGGTTTATTGATGTAAGGAAATTTTCTGTTTTTCAGTGAAGAAGGACAATGGAAGGGAGGAGTCGGATAAGGAAAGGTTTAATTTCTAGCAAGAGTTTAATTTGCAGCAGAAAGTTTCTATCCTAGTTGGGCATGAAGATATTGTAGTTAAGTACATCACCTCCTTAATAAGGAAGTTTGTGTACCCAGGCAAAGAGGATAACTTCTAGATAAGGGAAAAAAGAAAAAAACCCTCCCAAGATCATATATAAACAGTAATTCTCTTCTGCAAAGTCCACTGATCCAATGTTATGAATTGAAGTCAAAACCTAACATAGGTTTTTAATTCTTTAAACACAATTCTAAATCCCAAAGCTGTGACCATCTGTCAGGAAACCAGACCAAACTGACCTGCATTTATTCAGGGGCAAAGGTTGACCTGAATGGACAAGAGGCTGTGTGCAGCTTTATCATATTTAGTGTAACCTGTTCATGTGCTTTGCTATGGAAATACTGATGCGTTGGATGATGCGTTATTGTTACAACCCACTAGAGGTGTGATATAATACATGGTAAATTCTCAGTATTATCTTTCCATAACCCCACCCCAACCCCATTAAAAAAGTCAACTCTAAGAAACATCTGGCCCCTTGGATAAGGGACTCTGGAACTGTACTTTAATGTCATTTTATTCTGTATTTCAAAATAACTCAATGTTTCATTCTAGGTTTTCTAGCAACTAGTATTTATATAAATCTGCACTATCCTTACAAGAGAAAAAGGGGGGAGGGAGGAGAGAGAAGAAGAACACAGGACATGTAATTAGGCTTTAAAACTAGCAAAACCAAATAATTTAACACTAAGTACATCGTACATGTGTTATACAAGAATAAATATCCCTCATTTCAGTAATGTTGAGATAGCATTATATTTAGATACAAAATAGCAGTCAACATCCAAAATGCTGTTAAATTAACTACAGTTAGTAATTCAGATGGCATATCTATTGACATGATATTGAAAAGGAAACAAAGTGAAGAGTTCATTGGTGGAGGATGTGTGTTATAATATGTCTATACTCATTTCTCTACTCATTTACTAACAAAAATATATACCAATGAACTCCCATATATATTACATATGCCAGAAGGCACGGGGAAAATAATAAAATGATAATCTGAGAAAGAACTTTACAGGCATGTAAATAAAGGACATATTGGTCTCCTCCCAGTTCTGGAATCTTCTCTTTGGCATTAAACTTGCTTTCTGCTGTCCTATCCAATCAAAACTGAAGTTTCACAGAAGGAAAGAAATAATAAAGATTAGAACAGAAATAAATTCAATTGCGAATAAAAAACAATACAGAGACTCAACAAAACCAGAAGTTGGTTCTTTAAGAAAAATCAACAAAACTGACAAACCCTTAGCTAGACTGACAAAAAAGAGAGAAGATGGAAATAAAATAAAATGAGAAATGGGGGGGGGCATTACTACTGACCCCACCCCACAGAAATAAAAAAGATCCTAAGAAGATACTATGACCAAATGTATGCCAACACATGAGATAACTTGGATGAAATGAACAAATCCCTAGAAACGCATGAACAACCAATACTGATTCTAGAAGAAATAAAAGACCTCAACAAAGCAATCATAAGTAGAGATTGGGATGATCACCAAAAACTTCCCAACAACAAAAAAGCCCAGAACCAAAAGGCTTCATAGCCAAGAAGAAATAATATCAATCCTGCTCAGACTCTTACAAAAAATTGAGGAGGAGCCAAACTCATTCTATGAAGCCAGTATGCCTCCAATACCAACACCAAAGATACTACAAGAAAAAAAAAAATTAAAGACCAATGTGATCTCTTATGAATATGGATGCAAAAACCCTCAACAAAATATTTGCAAACCGAATCCAACAGCCCATTAGAAGAATTATACATCACAACAAAGTGGATTTTATCCCAGGTATGCAAGAATGATTCAACACAAGAAAATTAATGTAATATATCACATCAATAAATCAAAGGGGAAAAATCACATGATCTCGATTGATGAAAAAAAGGCATTTGACAAAATTCAGCATCCTTTTATGATAAAAAAATAAACTTCAAAACATAGAAATAGAAGGAAGCATCCTCAATATGAAAAAGGGCATACATGAAAAATGCACAACTAACATCATATGCAATGGTGAATGACTGAAAGCTTTCCCTCTAAGGTCTGGAAACAAGACAAGATGCCCACTGTTACCACTATTATTTAGCACTGTGCTGGAAGGTCTAGCTAGAACAATTTGGCAAGAAAAAGAAATAAAATGCATCCAAATTGGAAAGGAAGAAGTAAAACTTTCACTATTTGCAGATGACACGATCTTATATTAAGAAATCCCCCCAAATCTACAAAGCTACTAGAGCTAACAAACAAGTTCAGCAAAGTGACAGGGTAGAAGATCAACATGCAAAAAAATCAGCTGTTTCTATACACTAATAAGGAGAAATCTGAGGAGGAAATCAAGAAAAAATATCCATTTACAACGGTGACTAAAAGAATCAAATATCTAGGAAGAAATTTAACCAAAAATGTAAAGGACCTATACACAAAAAACTATAGAACATTGCTAAAATAAATCAAAGAAGACCTAAATAGATGGAAGGCCATACAGTTGGTCATGGATTGGAAGACTAAATACAGTTAAGATGTCAATTCTACCCAAATTGATTTACAGATTCAATGCAATACCAATAAAAATTCCAACAGCTTGTTTTGCAGAAATGGAAAAACCAATAATCAAATTTATTTGGAAGGGTAAGGAGCCTCAAATAGCTAAAAACATCTTGAGAAAGAAAAACAAAGTTGGAAAACTCACACTTCCTGACTTTAAAGTATATTACAAAGCTACAGTGGTCAAACAGTATGGTACTGGCATGAGGATAGATATATGACCTATGGAATCAAAATAAGGGTTAGACTCGCTCATCTATAGTCAGCTGATTTTTGACCACGCAGCCAAGTCCACTTAAATGGGACCAAACAGTCTCTTCAAAACAAATGGTGCTGGAAAAACTGGATATCAATATGAAAAAGAATGAGAGAGGACCCCTATCCCACACTTTATATAAAAATTACCTCGAAATGAATTAGAGACCTAAGCATCAGAGCTAGAACCATAAAACTCCTAGAAGAAAAGCATCTTAAAGATCGTGTGGATCTAAGTTATTTCTTAGACTTTATACCCAAAGCACAAACAATGAAATAAATAGATAAATGTGATCTCCTAAAAATTAAAGACTTTTATGCTTCAAAGGACATGGTCAAGAAAGTAAAAAGGCAGCCTTTCTCAACAGGAGAAAATATTTGGAAACCACATATCCAATAAGGGCTTAATTTCCAGAATATATAAAAAAATACTGCAACTCAACAAAAAAACAAATTTAAGAATGGGTAAAAGACATGACTAGGCACTTTTCCAAAGAGGAAATACAAATAGCTAAAAAGTACATGAAAACATTTCACACTTAATAGAATGGCCATTAACAAACCAACAAACAGAAAAAAGAACAGAAGACAACAAGAGCTAGAGAGGACGTGATGAAACATGAACACTTATTCAGTGTCAGCAGGAACGGAGTACAGTGCATCCACCCTGGATAGCAGTTTGACGCTTCCTAAGGAAGCTAAGTATAGAACTGCCATATGATTCAGCAATCCCATTACTAGGTGTATATACTCAGAAAATCTGAAAACAGGAACGCAACTAGACATTTACACACCGATGTTTACAGCAGCATTATTCATGATTGCCAGTAGATGGAAACAGCCCAAGTGTCCATCAACCGATGAGTGGATTTATTCTAGTATAAACATACAATGGAATACTATGGAACTGTAAGGAATGAAGTCCTGATGCATGCAATAAAATGGATAAACCTTGAGAGCATTATGTTGAACGAAATAAGCCAGACACACAAGGACAAATATCATAAGGTCTCACTAATATGACCTAATAAGAAGCAGCAAACTCTAGAATTAACATATAGAACACCTGGAGACAGAAAGAGAATAGAGAACTGGCAGATGATGCTTAATGTGTGCAGAATGTTTACAGTTGACTGTAAAGGTTCAGAAATGGATAAAGGTGATAGCACAATATTGTAAATCTAATTAACAATGCTGAGTGTGAGTATGGTTGAAAGGCGAAGTCTTGGGTCATGTATGTCACTAGAAGGAATGCTAGAGGATAAAGCATGTGACTGTAACAGCAAAACCTTTTGTGGATGATGAATATGGTTAACTGTACAAATGTAAGAAAGCTCTTACGTGAATTACAACAATGCATGTCACTATTATAAGGTGTTAACAATACTGTGATATATGGGGGAAAATACCATTAATGCAAATTAAGGATGACAGTTAACAATTTAACACTGTAATAGTCTTTCATCAATTGTAACCAAGGTATTATACCAAAGCTCAATGTCAAAACTAGTGGGGTATATATACAGGGTATGGATAATTTTTTACTTTTCAAAGGAATAAGAATGTTCTCAAGTTGATTGTGATGATAAATGCATAACTATGTGACTATACCAAGAGCCGTTGATTGTATGCAGTAAATGGATTGTGTGGTGTGAATAAAACCATAAAAAAAAGAGTACGAAGGTGGCTCAGTGGCACAGTTCTTGCCTGCCATACCAGACTCGGGTTCGATTCCTGGTGCCTGCCTATGTAAAAAAAAAAAAAAAAAAAAAAAAAAAAAAAAAAAAAAAAGAGAGAGAGAGAGAGAGGGACAGGGAGAAAAGCTCTCCCACAGACTGAGATGCTGTATGTAAGGAGCCTGGCACAGGCCAGTGATGAGGGAATAAATTCTAAGTGGCTGGCGTGTAGCATGGGCCTGACAAGCAGTGTAGCGAGCCAACAACTTTCAGACAGGGCTGGGGGATCATGTTGTGAGAGCATGTTTGTCCAGACCCTATGCACAATCTGCTGACCAAGAGCTCTAGCATAAATAACAACAGCTGGCATTTACTGGGCACTTACTAAGTTCTAAACACCTTACTGAATTTTCATTTCAACTCCAGGAGGCGGGACTATAATATCCCCCATGTTACAAATGAGGAAACAAAGTAGTCGCCTGTCCCAAAGCACAGAGACCACAAGAGGGAGAGCTGGTTAGCCAGGCAGTGGGGCACGGCACCTGAGCTGGGCTCAGGAGAGCTGAGGCTGGATCCAACCTGCTCAACAGAGTAGGGTGTTAAATATCCAGGGATTCCGGTTACTACTGATAGCAAATATTACAGAAATCAATCATGATAAGAGTATTTACACCCATTGTCGGCAATTACTATAAATCAGGGCTTTTTTTTAATTCCAGGTAGCCAGTTTGCCAGCACACATTACCATACAATGCTGCCTCTGGTAGTTTATTTAGGTCCTCCTTCCCACAAGTAATAATAAGAAACTCTTACATTTTCATGGTATTTATATGCTTTGAAATTCGTGGAAAATGAACAAAGAAAACTGGGAGGTTAAGAACGGTTATCTGCATGAATGATGTTGAAACATAGGCTCATGGTGATGAGCGTAAGAGCCCACGTGGAGCACAGGCCTTCCAAAATCCGAGCCTTGGCCCTCTTATCTTGAAAGGCAGTGAACCTGGGAGTCAGCAGAAGGGAGGATCTGTTTAAAGCTACCCAGCAACTCTGCAGCAATGTGTAGTAGCTGCCCCCCTGGACTTTGGGGGAGGGAACGCTCCCCATTATTCCACAGGCTATGATTCCACAGGTCCTAAGGCCCCTGTGAGAAACAGGCAAGAGCTTTTAGCAGTTTCCCACGGGACAATATGGAGACTAGAAATTAAGTGAGTGTTAATCTTGAAGTGAAATTTTGAAGTAAAGTCTGACAGAGCCCAGTGCTTTGCGTAAGAGCAAGGCGATATATATTTCATGAATGAATGAATGAGTGAATGAACGGCATAGTTCCTCCAGGACTCAGATCTACAGAAGACTCTGCCTCCAGCTTTAAATCAGGGACTGTGTAGTCAATCAACTTCACTAATGGCCTCAACTAAGGGCCTACCTGCATTCACGCCTTTTCCCTAACTTCATATTCATAGTCTCCGTCTTCTCTGATGCTGGCTTTGTGACTTGCTTTGGCCAGTGAGATGTATTAGCCAATGCCATCCCAAGAGAGCTTGAAAAGTGTGTGTGTTCCTACCTGCCCTTACCCACAACTGGAATTCTAGCTCTCTCGGCCCACTGTCACCACAAGGATATGCCCAGTCTCTTAAGGAATGTGGAGATAGATGAATGAGAGCTGAGCCATGCCAGCGAAGGCATGCTAGACCACCAGCTAACCACAAACATAGGTGGGCCCAGCTGAAATAAGCTCAACTATCTAGCTTTCCCTTAAACCCATGAGCAATAATAAAAGGTTACCATTTGAAGTGACTAAATTTGGGGGGTGCTTTGTTATGCAGCTGTTTAGCTACCTGATAGAGGTTGTCTGCTCTGCAATTCTCCCAAAAGCTCAGTGGTGCCTATTCACTTCTCCATCTGAAACTACAAACTCCCTGAAAATTCAGTGAATTGCTTCTGTGTGACTTCTTCATCTTTAGAGTCATGTACAGGATCATCCCTCAGTGAGAGGAACAGAAAAATCTGCCTCTAGCTAAAGAAGCAAAGACATTACTGAACATCACCTCTCCTTTGGGGAATATAGATTCTCAAAGAAATTCTGAAGGAACAACAGGCTTCATTTCCATTCCTGCTTTGATAGGTATGAAAAAGTCTCAAGATAGCACTGCTTAAAAACAGCAAACTCAAAATACGATTTTCAGGCTCTTCCAGCAGGTGAGAAGAGCTATTCTACAACCTCACTACTCAAAGTGTGATCCTGGATCAGCAGCAGGAGCAATCCCTGGTAGTTTGTTACAAATGCAGATTCTCATGCCACACCCAAGACCTACTGCATTAGAATCTACATTGAACAATAGACCTATTGAGGTCTGGGTACCGGCCACTTAAAGAAAAAAAACAAAACAAAAAAAAACTGACGTTTCAGTCATATGGTAACTTTTACTAAATGACTTAAAATTATCACTTTAAAATACTCCACTTAATGGAAAGGAGATCACAGATTAACCAGAGCTACAGAGATGGAGGTATGAAAGAGTTCACTGAAAATGTCATCGATACAAATGCAAACAAGCAGTTCTCCCAACAACAACAGGAAACTTGTATAAGGAGAATAATGTATCCCTCAAAGATGTTCCATCCTAAACCCCAGGGCCTGTGAATAAATTACTTACATGGTGACAAAGGGGAATTAATGGAATTAAGGCTGCTTAGTCAACTGACATTGCCATAAAGAGCTCAATCTGGATTTTCCTGGCGGGCGCAATACAATGGCTATGGTTCTTTAAAGTGGAAAAGAGAGGCAGAAAGAAGGTCAGAGTGATGCAACAAGAAAAGGATTCAACCTGCCATCACGGCTTTTAAGATGAAGGAAGGGGGCCACCAGCCAAGGATGCTGGCGGCTTTCAGAAGAAGGAAAAGGCAAGAAAATGGATTCACTTCTAGAGCCTCCAGAAAGGAATGTAGCCCCACCATACCATACCATACCATACTTTCAGCTTTGAGAAGAAAGAACCCTATCAGACTGCTAAGCTACAGAATTACAAGATAATAAATTTGTGTCATTTGAGCCACCACATTTGTGGTAATTTGTTACAGCAGTAACAGGAAATGAATACAGAGACTGATAAAATAAATTAGAGTTTATCTTGATAATGGAATAATAACTGGAATAATAATCTGTCATGATTAAGAACAAGTGAAAATTCCTCTTTAAAAAAAAACAGGCTAGGAACCACAACGGGATCCCAATTACACTTCCTTTAGGATCATACCAACCTCAAGTGCATTAGAAATGACTAGAAGCATAAACCAGCACACATCAAGGATGGCACTGATGCCACATCCTTTGTATACTGAACCTATTTTTCAAAGTTCCTATGATAAATAGTTACCACAAAAAAAACTATGCAAAGCCTGGCAGACATCTTGGCTAGGAGTGGCTGTGACAGCTCCTTGGACACTGAACTAGGCGAGGCCTGGGATGGACAAGGTTTTTCTGAAGGATGAAGAAAAAAACACAGAGGGGGAAAAAAGGGTCACACGTGGGAAGTCCAAAGATTCCCATCCAGGTGAACTTCAAGGACAGAGACCTTTTTTATCTTTCTATCTCCAAAGGCTGGCAGAGTCCCAGATACAGAGATGGTACTTCAAGTACTGGGAATTCATTTTGATGCTGATCTGTTGAAAATTACTCCACAACTCCAAGCTGCATACTCAGGTGAAAAGTTTACTCGGGTCTGTACAGTCTGGAGGAACACTTGTTTTCCTGGGTCCTGGACATGAATTCCTGCTCCCTGTTCCAGCTGAGTGCACAGCCCGGAGTGAGTGCCGAGAGGTACAGGCGAAGGCTCACACTGGGCTTGAGGCAGGCTGCATGCCCTCCTCCGTCTATCTTTTCTCAGCCCCCTCAAGGCAGTAATCTCTCTCTACTAAGTATTTTTAATATCCCTTGAGACAACCTCAAACAATGCTGAGCTGCTGGTCTGGGCCATCCAAGTTATCTCCCAAGACACCAAAAACTGTATGGTTAGTGCTCTCATTACAATGCAACTCAGTTTGAGCGAGCAGTCCATCCCAACCCTTTCATTCTACAGACCCTAATATTTTCAGACTGTGATTTTGCAGAATTCAAAGTTCCCAGGAACACATGTCATGTTAAGGGACAAACTCCTATACCCAGTTTGATGTTAAGACTTAATATAGATATCAAATTGGCCGAAACTGGCCAAGTCAAAACCTCTGCCTATCCCAAGCCCACCCCACATGCATTCAAATGAGTTTGATAATATTAGACAAAGGACATTGCTATGTGGACATAACTCAGTACTATATGACTCTAACAAAATATTAAATTAAATTCTGCAACCTTAAAAAATAATAATGGTTGATAATTAATCTTTAAGAGCAGTCACTTTCACAATCCTAAGCACGTACAACACATATTTACCTAGAAATGTAAATGACACAGATGTCACTTAAAAAAAATGACACAGATGTCATTAAAAAAAAAAAAACCATGAAGCATCACCATTGACACATTTATGCTCAGCTGTTTCACTCAATAAAGTATCTGCCATTATTCCACCCACCTTTGAAAAGCCATCCCTCCTTAGAAAGGATCCCAGGCCCAGGTGGGTTTTTTTTTCCTCCATAGTTTACATTAGGCATATTCCCCCCCCATATCATGTTACTATTAACACCTTGTATTAGTATCAGATATTTGTTAATTTATGAAAGAACACTCTTATACTTATATCTTGAACGACAGCCATCGTTTACAAAACAGATCACTATGTTGTACAATCTTGTTTCACTGTTTAATTTTTATTCTAGTAACACATATAGAAACTAAAACCTCCCCTTTTAACCACATTCACGTATATAATTCAGCACTATTACCCTCACAATAATGTGCTACCATCACCACCATCCATTTCCAAAACTTCACAATTAATCTAAAGAGAAATTCTGTATAAATTAAGCAGTTACTCCACATTCTTTACCCCCACCTCAGCCCCTGATAACCTATATTCTAAATTCTAACTCTGAGCTTGCTTAATTATTTATATCAGAGAAGGTCAAGGCATTAGGGAAGGGCAAAGAAAAGATACGGCTGGAGTGCTCAGAGGAAAGGCAAATCTCCATCAACTGGAATCTTTTTCAGAAGTAGGTGCTGTAAGGGACCTACTAAGAAATTTTGATCACTGTTGTAATTACCCTCACTCAACAGCCAAGAAGAGAAGGGCCAATTGTGATTAAACAACTGCAAAAAGCCTCTGACTTCACAAGGATTATCCAAAACCTCTAAAAACAGTGCCAGGTTAGGCAACCTCTGTCACTTTGGAAGACTGAGAAAAAAGGATTTAAAAGGGCAATATTCTAAATATGCTTTCTGTTCAGAATATCAATTTAGTATTTTAAGGAATAAGTATCTACTAAAGGTCAGTCCTATTTTAAGAATGCCATGTTATACTGTACAGGTTTCTGAAAACAAAAACCTAGATATTTTCCTTGAAAAAGAGGGTGGGGAGGGCAGTCCCCTGTTATCTGGGAAACTATCTGATGCTCATCGCTAATCCTCAATTACACAAACTAATCTGACAATCACAGCTCAGACTTGTTGTTTCCCTGCAGAACAAACAATCTTGTACATCATCCACATCAAATAAGGTCAACCTGAAACCACGATATACTGAGATAAAAATAAGATCAATTGTGAAATCCACAAAATACCAAATATCTCCCTTTCTCCACTAAAATGAGTATCTGCTGCTTCTTTACCAATTATCTTCCTTCCCAATGGAGAAGACTTATGAAATACCTAATTATAAAATTTCTACCACTTTCTGACAACATCCAATTTAGATAGAACTTGTTACCTTAGATTCCCTCCAAAAATTGCCCAACCAAAGCCCAAAGCCTGTAATAGATTCTTCTAATAATCTCCTAATGAACAATAAACCCAACTTGTCAACTACAGGTATGTTCCTTGGGGTCTCTCTGACTGAAGGGCATAGATGACGCCTCATTTTACACGTTTGGATTTTCTTTACCATCAAGACCCATCAAAATACTCATATTTTGATAAAACCAAATTTAACTTTATTTGCAAACTTTTCTAGTTCTTAGCTATTGCATGGAGGCACATTACATCTAAAAGACAAAACAATTTTGGTGGAGACTTTGAACGCATAAAGCTTTTTACTCTGTTCTTTTAAAAATTGTTTCCCTGTTAATATATACAGAACCTATTATACCAAGGGCTCTGAAAATCCACATAGCTTTTTCTTCCAAAGTTCAGAGTGTGGCAATCTGTGATGGCACCTAGTGGAAAACAAGATCCAAATTTACAAATTTTGAAAACACCAACTGTACACCAAGGTGATTTTATAGCTCCATACCATCAATGTCTTTTTTTTTTTAATGTGCATTTCAGGTTCTGAGACCCAACCTCAAAAAAGGAAGGAATCAACAGTGTAGATAAATCTCACAGATATAATGTTGGAAGAAAGAAGAAAAACACTGAACAGCACACGCTACGACGTTATTCCACTTAAACAGAGTTCAAAGTCAGAAGAGTGGTTACCCTTGGGGTGAGAGTAACTGGGAGGGTGCAAAAAAGGGGTTCAGAGTGCCAATAATGTTCTATTTCCTGAAGTGCCTTCAAGCTGAAAACCCATCGAGCTCCACATGTATGATATGTGCACATGTATGTAAGTTATGCTTCAAAAGAAGTGAAACACACAAACACAAAGGAAGTAATGAAGCAGCAGCATGTCACAGAGGACCATTTAACTGGGACTCTGGAGATAGCATATGTCTACCAAGTGGCCAGTTTAATGTCTTTGAGCCTCATTGTCCATCTATGAATGAGTGTCTTATTTTGCCAGGGCTGCTGTAACAGTACCACAGATTGCTTGGCTTAAACAACAGGGATTTACGGTCTCACCATTTTGAAAGCTAGAAGACAAAAATCAAGGACAAGATCATGTTTCTCTTAAATCTGTAGAGTTCTCCTAGTAGCTTGTCAGCAATCCATAACTCCATCTCTGCATCAGTCGCATGGCCATCTCTCTTCCCTTCAGTCTCCTACTACCCATGTCCAAATATCTTCTGCATATAAGGTCTTCACTCATATTGGATTAAGGCCCACTCTGATTCAGTTTGGGCTCATCATAACTAATAGGATCTTTCAAGCTCCTATTCACAAGTAAGTTATTCACTGTACTAGCATTTAGGACTTAAATATGTTTTTTGCAGGGGACATAATTCAATTTATAACAATGAGGATAACTGCTTATATTTCATAGCGTTCTTCTGAGGATTACACAAGATAATACCTATACCGAGTCTGGTGCCAAGTGCGTTGAACATGGTGACCCAACCAACCAAATGTCTTGCCATCCATTCTCTGCTCTCAGTCTTCTGCCTCTGGTTCAGCAAGTGGTCATCTCTGGATAATTAGAGGAGGCACAGAGCAGAACAAAGTCTGGCTGACCCATTCTACACTCCTTCTGCAACCTGGGCCCTCTAGTCCTGGTCAGTAGGTCTCACTAGGTAGACACCTCCAACACATCTGCCTTCTGACCATGTCCACAAAGGCTTCCACTAGTTCAAAGAGTAATCATCTCCATGCTGTAAAAGCTAATTTATTGTCTTTTCTATCAATAACCTCTTTAGTGTTTTGGCTTTGTTTTCATAGATGTAATTATTAAATTGGTGCTCCCTTACCATTACCATCACAGATTGTGCTGGTTTGAAAGGATTTATGTACCCTAAAAAAAGCCATGTTTTAATCTTAATTCCATTTTGTAAAGGCAGCCATTTCTTCTAATCTCTATCTCCATGGAGACGCGATTCAATCAAGTGTGTGTATTAAACTTGATTAGGTAGAGATGTGTCTCCACCCGTTCCAGATGGGTCTTGACTATTTTACTGGAATCCTCTAAAAGAGGAAGCATTTTGGAGAAAGTTTCAGAACAACATAGCCACAAGAAGCAGAGTTCACCAGCCAGTGAACTTTGGAGATGAAGAAGGAAAACAACTCCCAGAGAGCTTCATGAAACAATAAGCCAGAAGAGAAAGCTGGCAGACTTTGCCACATGCCCTTTCAGCCGAGAGAGAAACCCTAAACTTCATCGGCCTTCTTGAACCAAGGTATCTTTCCCTGGATGCCTTAGATTGGACATTTCTATAGACTTTTTAAAACTGGCCTTAGAACTGTAAACTTGCAACTTATTAAATTCTCCTTTTTAAAAGCTATTCCATTTCTGATATTGCTTTCCAGCAGCCAGCAAACTAGAACACAGGTCAATGACTTACACTGGACCCCTTACACAGAAAGTCACACTAGGTCACAGTAGGCAGAATGTGAAGCCTAGGGCCCTTCTTGGGAAGAGAATGTGAGCTAGAGTAAGATCTATCCTGCAAGAGTTAAAATGAGACTGATTTTAAGATGAGCATTAAGGCATCGTAGTCAAAAGAAAATCGAAAATATTGGAGCTTTAGATGGGGAAATTCCACCTGTTTGTCTTGGTGTCTCAGAAGAAGGGGATAATAAGGCAAGAATGTTATGAGCTTTTCCTCTCTTTGGGGTCAGCTGAGGGCCTACTGAAGTTTCAGATTCATTTTGTGCTATTTTTTTATATACCAATTCATTCTAAAAGTAACTGAGGCGCTTTGCATAAATATATGTTTTTTAGAAAGTTGGGGGGGGTGATGTATGGATGGCCAAAGGAAATAAAAAATCAAATAGCCAAATGAAGCTTATAGGTGCCATGCATTTTGAAATTTTAGTTCTATAGATCTGACCAGCCAAAGGAAAGGGGGGAAGTAAGATAGATACCAAAGAGAAATAACTATTTTTTTGCCCAAAGGCTGGTAAGTTTTACTCAAAGACCTAAGAAAAAATTTATTCTAGGAATCTCCATAAAGGGGACATTGTGTGATAGGGTAGATGGTAGCCTCAAAAATATTCACACTTCCATAAAGTGTTCCTGGGAGATGCAAACTGGAAATTTAGGAGTAAAGAGACCAGAGACTGACTTTCAGATGGTTTAGCAGAAGGGAAGGAGGAAGAGGGAGGGAGAGGTGCATGTAATCTGGGAAACGCCAAAAGTTAATGAATGGTGAGTCTAGGTGAGGAGTTTAAGACTGCATGTTGTACTCTTGTCTACTTGTTAATTGAAGTAACTTTTAATTTGGTAGGTAAAAGAAAGAAAACATATACATTTTCTTACTCCCAAAGCACAACACGTTACAGCATTTCCAAAAGGTCACATCAAGTTAAGTAATCAACGAGGTCTGCCACCCACTGTGATTTCTCATCTCCATTTCTCTGTAATGACAATGGTCCTCACATCTTAGTCTTTAACTTAAACACCATATGTCTTCACTATAAGAACACAACACATTAGTCTTGCAAAGTCCAAAAAATAACACAAACAAAATATGGTTTTGGAAGTTGGGGGGCAGAAAGCAAAGAAGGGAAATAAACTCCATTTTTATGATTTTCAATGAAATGATGGCATCAATACCTTACACAAATATCAGGAAAGGATCAAAAACAAAGATGCATTGATACACCCCAAGATGACCCATACCATGAGTTATCCGAAGTACCCACGTAGCCACCATTCCCCTCCTGAGACCGTGCATGTAGAAACCCAAACATTCCTTTCTCTTCTCTCTGCTCTTTTCTATTCTATCAACAGAACCCACGTAAGCACTGATTAATAACAGGAAAACCTAATTAGTCTACATAAGTTCTACTACAAGATTGCTCAATCTGTCCAATTAGACCAAATGTCAACAAATAATGAGTTTACGTGAGGGGTTTGACTTTTACTGGTTCAACTTTCATAAATTGCAGCCAACTCAGTAGATTAAATATTTAATGAGGAAATCCACTCTGATCTACAGCTTCCTAAAATATATTTGGGGCCTGGGGAACTAAGATTCCTACCATAAGAACTGACAATAATTAGATAAAGCTTGTTTCAAAAAAACTGAATCTATAGACTTCGTACATAGCATGTGCCAGATAAAGTTTAATGAATTGAATGTGTTGGTGCAGTTCAAAACCCTTACTTTTTGACAGAAAGCCCCAAACTCTGAACCGATATCCCAACATTTCCTATCATTTTATGAGGGCCAACCACCATCTTATGTAACTTGAAGGCGCAATCCCCACTTAAAAAAAAAAAAAAAAGGTATTTAATGGGACTCCAAATATCTACCAATTTGCAGATTCTTATTAAGAAGAGAGTTGGGTAGTAAAAGCCATAGTTATCTCTGTGCTCTCACTTCTTATTTAGGCAGGGAGGAGTTTTCAATGCTAAGAGAGTTGACTAAGTTCTAGAAAAAATACATATAAGCAACATGACAGTTACTTCAAAGTGAAAATGAATCCTTTCAAAACTATATAAAGAATTCAAGATGTTTCCACACACAAGACAAGGAAAAGACCAAAAGAGATAAGAGTGTAAAAAGACAGGATTACAATTCAAGAGAAAATGGCAATAAATAAAAGAAAGGATTGCAAGTCAAAAAAGAGATGGCAATAAAAGATGACTTAATACTGCCCAAATGAATATAAACAAAAAAATGCAAATAGCATATGCCCTTGAATTGATAATTCTAATCCTAGACATCTATCCTACAGATAATACAAACTATAGCAAAAATTTATGTTTAAGAAAATTACTGTTTACTGTGACTTTATTTGTAGGAAGCAAAAGAATGGAAACAATCAAGAGGAAGAGTTAAATCAATATAGTGCTCCCCTCTCCTGAAATATGTCACAGCGAACTATTCAAACGAATGGGGACAGTTCTACACCAGTCAGTAGGGAAGAACTTGTGAGACAGGCTGTGAAATGAAAAAAAAAAATGATACAACATAGCATGTACAATGCACTCCCATTTCTGTGTATTTTTTAAGGGGGACAATACAGGCACACGCTTATAGCTCCATTAAACAGACTCAGAAAAACTAAAGAAAACGCATAAGCAACTAATACTAAATTGTTTTAGACTTACCGGTCCTAAATATAAAAATATTTACATTTTGCTATTTTAATATGGAGTCTATGCACTTTGTAGGAATGAGGAATGAGTTTCAGATAATTTCATTCAACACATGAAGACCAACAGTTGGCCAAATAACATTTCCAACAGTCTAGCTGAGGGGAGAGATAATATAAGGACCAGCCAAATTAAAAAATGTATCAATATAATGATAAATGCTATGAATAAAATAACACAGGATGAAGGCACAGAGGCTGATGGGGTGGGTGCTCTTTTAAACAGAGAGGTCAGGAAAGGCTCCTGACATGACTACTAAGTAAAGAGTTAGAGGAAAGGAAGTAGTGTGCAGTGCAAATACATAGTTATAAGAACCAAAATAAAATTCATTACATGCTTTAATTTTCATAAAGCAATTATCTTCAAGAGACAAGCAGTAAATAATGTTTAGTAAGGGAATGGGGTGAAGAAGGAATGCAAAATGTATCTTGGGAAAAATGCCAGTGGAATGCTCCTTTTGTCTTCATCTACAGATTTAAGCCCACTGATAACCAAAGAGATGTAGCAGCCTTCGCCAGGAAGCACAGAGGAGGCCTACAACCTACAACCTGCCTAGGAAAGCAACCCCCGATCCAGCTCCTGGTGGACTTCTGTTGAGACCCAAATTACTCACTACATAACCTGATTTTCCATTCACCTGCCCAAGCAGCTGATCCTTATATGAGGGAATTTCCCTGCACCTGACTCTTGTCTAAGACTCTAATTTCAACTCTCCCTCCCACTTACCTTCACCTGCCCTGTGGACCTAACCTGACATACCTGATCTTAGTTCCAGCTAATCTACCTTCTCTAGATCACAAATGTACACAAGACATTTTAGAGATAACCACAACACAAAAATGCACAGGCTCCAATCAGGAAAGGTCCAGAGAGTTAAAGAGCAGGTTAAAGGTCTCCTAAGATGCAATAAATCCCACTGAGAACAGGTGAATCTAAGACCTAAGAATAAGGATCTAATAGATGGGAAGGAAAAAAAGAGGAGTGTGTTTTTCCTCACTTGTACAAAGAAAGCACAGACCAGACCCCTTATTCACCTTTCAACTTAGAAAGAATGACAATAAAGTGTGAACAAGGGAAAAGTCAAATCTAAAAACATTTGCTAAATATCTGAAGCTCTTATTTTCACTTGTTCTTCAATCTCCCAGCCAAGTTGGGATGTCTGCTAAACAAGCAGTAAGTTGTTTGGCCACATCTGGATTTTAAAACATAAAGTCTACTGGCAAAAACATATTCTTCCTGGGACAAGTGGTTACCCACATGCAAGAGAATTAAGCTGAGGGGTGGCGTCATCATCAAGGCAAAGTAAACATCCCTTGAAAAAGCCTTTCCAGAGACTGAGCATACAAGAGAATAAATGTCACTGGCTTTGAACTCTGGAAGGTGGTAGAGACTGGAGAACTCCACAAACGCTGAGCCGAAGAAATAAAAAAATCTTAAGTAGAAGTCCATCCTGCACCACGAGTCAGGTCCCGTTTCCCCTCCCCAGCTAAGAAGCCAGAGAAGAGGCTGCACAGCCTGTGGACCCTCCATAGCAGACAGAGACTGTAGCAGCTTCACAGCAGCCAGCAAGAGCTCCACATACACCCAGGCACAGGGACCTAAATCTGCAGACACCCAGGGAGGAATACCAGCCACTGAGAAGTGCTGCACACAAAAGGGCCCTCGCTGGGGAGCCACAGAAATGCTGGAAGAAAAGTTGTATCCAATCCAGTTTTTACCTAAAGGAAAAACAAACTTTTGTGACGTGAACCACCTTCTGGATTGACCCCACCTGACTCCCAGGGTAGACGACCCTAACTGGGAAGAAACCAAAGAAGGGGCAGAAAAAGGGCAGAGCAGGGGGTGGTACACTGAACTGCTGAAAGAGAGGATGGGTCCCAGAACTGAAAAGTATAAGGAGAACAGGACACTGAGCAGGAAGAGAATTTAAACAAATCATAGGAACTGGGGAGAAAAGTTTACACAAAAAGGAGCAGAACAAAATAAGATTCTCTGAGAAGGAACAGAGAAAAGGAAGCTCTCTCCTGGAGGTGAAACAATTTGATAAAAAGTGCAAACAAAAAATTACACTGTATATCCAGGGCAAGGATCAGATGAAGAGCCGAGAAAATCTGAACAAACATGCACTATTCCAAAGGGCTAGAATAAGTCAGACCAAACATCAAAGAAGAGCCTTAAAAAAAGAGTCAACAATAAAACCCTAGATGAGAGAGAGAAACAGATCTTCAAAGTTAACCCATCAAGGGAATCAGATGCCTAGACATCAGCAAAAAAAATCACAAATCATACTAAGAAACAGGAAGATATGGCTCAGTCAAGGGAACAAATTAAAACTTCAGAGGACAATCAGAAGTTGAAAAAACTAATCAAACATGCTTAAACAAATCTCCTACATCAATTTAGGGAGTTGAAGGAAAATATGCATAAAGAGATGAAAGACATTAAGAAACCAGAATGTGAGCATAAAGATGAATTTGAAAGTATAAAAAGAAACAACAGAAATTATGACGATGAAAGTCAACATAGCAGAGATTAAAAATATACTAGAATTTCCTCCAGAGATCTGGTTCAAATCCCAGAGCCTGCCCATGCCCCAAAAAATAATAACAACAATAAAAATAAAACTACACTCTGAGGCAAAGAACAGCAGAACTGAACAGGCAGAAGAAAGAATCAGCAAGCTAGAAAACAGGACAACCAAAATCATAGTCAAAAGAACAGATAAAGAAAACCACAGAAAAATTTGAGCAGTGTCTCAGGGATTGAGTGACAGCACAAATGCACAAACACATGTGTCATGGATGTTTCAGAAGGAGAAGAGAAAGGAAAAGGGGCAGAAAGAATATCTGAAGAAATAAGGGCCGAAAACTTCCCAACTCCTACGAAAAGACATAAATATACAATGTCCAAGAAGTGCAACATAGCCTGAACAGAATAAATCCAACAGACCAACTCCAAGACACAAACCTACAAAATATCAGATGCTAAAGATAAAGAGAGGATTCTGAAAGTAGCAAGGGAAAAGGGATTTGTCACATACAAGGTATCCCCAATAAGATTAGGTGTGATTTCTCATCAGAAACCATGGAGGCAAGAAGGCAGTGGTATGGAAGAGGAAAGCTGCCAAGCAAGAATGCTGTATCTGGTAAAACTGTCCTGCAAAAATGATAGAGAGTTTAAAAATATATACAGAACAAAAGAACTGAGTTTGTCAACAAAAGACCTGCCCAACAAGAATTACTAAAGGGAGCTCTGCAGACTGAAAGGAAACAGCAGAGAGTGGCTTGGAGTAGTGTAAAGAGACGAAGATCATCAGCAAGGGTAACTAAAAGGGTCAATGCAAAATTCAACAGTACTGTATCTCAATATATACCTCTACCCTTTAATTCATATAAGAATGAGAATACAGTTTGTTTTTTTAAAAAAAGGCATATTTCCTGGTAAGACATGCAAAATATAGAGTGATAAAGTACAACAAAAACAAGATAAAGAGGGGAAACAGAGGGATATGGGAGCAAAGAACACGTATGCTATTGAAGCCAAGTTGCATCTTTTCAAATAGGTATATTATACATGTAGGTTAGTGTAATATAAACCCCGGGATAACCACATAGAAATTATTTAAGATATATACAGAAACAGAAATGAGAAATGAGTCAGATACCTCAGAAAAGATCAACTATACAGAAAAGAAGGTTGCAATAAAGAAAAAGATTTTAAAAAAAAGACATGACAAAAAAAGAGGAAAAGTGGCTGAAGTGAGTACAGTCTTTACAAAAATAACACTGAATGTTAATGGACTAAACTCCCCAATCAAAAGACAGATTGGCAGAATAGATGTTTCAAAAAAGCATGATCCAGCTACATGTTGTATACAAGAGACTCATCTAAGACTCAAGACACAAACAGGTTCAAAGTGAAAGGACAGAAAACATATATTCCATGCAAACACGAACCAAAAGAGAGCTGGGATGGAGTGGTGCAATGGTAGCTCGGTGGCAGAATTCTCACCTGCCATGCCAGAGACCCAGGTTTGATTCCCAGTGTCTGCCCATGCAAAAAAAAAGAAAAGAGCTGGGATGGATATACTAATGAATATCAGATAAAACAGTCAAAAGCTGTCATAAGAGACAAAGGACACTGTATTAATAAAAGGGGCGATCCACCAAGAAGAAATAACAATCATAAATATTTATGCACCTAATCATGGTGCCCTAAAGTACATGAGACAAACACTGACAACAGTGAAGTGAGAAACAGTATAACAGTTGGTAGACTTCAGTATATCATTCTCATCAATAGACAGAACATCTAGATGGAAGAACGATAAGGAAACAGAGAACTTGAATAATATGATAAATGAACTAGACCTAACAGACATATACTGACCAATACCTCCCAAAACAACAGGATTATACATTTTTCTCAAGACCATATGAATCATTCTCCAGGACAGACCACATGTTGGATCACAAAACAATTCTCAATAAATTCAGAAAGATTGAAATTATACAGAGTACTTTCTCTGACCATAATACAATGAAGTTGGAAATCAATAAAAGGTGGAAAAGTGGAAAATCTACAAATACAACAAAGTTAAACAACACACTCTTAACCAATCAGTGGGTCAAAGAAGACATTGTAAAAGAAGTTGGTAAAATATCTGGAAACGAATGAAAACAAGAACATACCACAAACTTCCGGGATGCAGCAAAGGGTGCTGAGGAGGGATTTAAAGTCCCAGACACATATAAAAAGAAGAAAAAGCTAAAATCAAAGACCTAACTGTACACCTGGAAGAACCAGAAAAAGCACAAAGCAAGCAGAAGGAAAGAAAAAGCTATTAGAAGAGATATAAATGAAAATGAGAATTAAAAAAATAGAGAACAAAACCAAAAGTTGGTTCTTTGAAAAGTTCAATACAATTGACAAACCTCAGCTACATTGACAATGAAGGGAGGGGGACAGGGCAAGGGGCAAATACATTCAGAAATGCAAGGAGGGACACTATCATTGACCCCACAGAAATTAAAAGCATAAGAGAATTCTATGAACTGTATGCCAACAAATTAGATAATATAGATGAAATGGACAAATTCTTAGAAACACATGCACATTCTATACTTACTCTAGAAAAAAAATCAAAGGCCTCAACAGACCAATTATAAGAAAAGAGACTGAGTCAGTTATTAAAAATCTCTCATCACAGAAGAGCCCAGGACCAGATGGCTTCACAAGTAAATTCTACCAAGCATTCCAAGAATTAATACCAATCCTGCTCAAACTCTTCCCAAAAAATGAAAAAGACAGAACACTATCTAATTCTATGAGGCCAACATTACCCTAATACCAAAACCAGATAAAGATACAAGAAAAGAAAATTTCAGACCAATTTCTCTTGTGAATATAAATGCAAAAATCCTCAACAAAATACTTGCAAATCAAATCCAACAGCCACCAAAAGAACTATTTGCCATGATCAAGTGGGTTTTATCCCAGGTATACAATATTGATAAGAAAATCAATTAATGTAATAGCAGCACATCAACAAAACTAAGGGGAAAAAAGCATGTGACCATCTCAATTGATGAAGAGGAATAAAATTTCAGCATCCTTTCTTGATAAAAACACTTAGAAAAATAGGAATGTAAGGAAACTGCCTTAACATGATAAAGGATGCATATGAAAAGCCCACAGCTAACATCATACTCAATTGGTGAAAGACTGAAGACAAAGAATGCCCACTATCAACACTGTTATTCAACACAATATTGGAAGTTCTAGCCCAGATATTAGGCAAGAAAAAAAAAACAGAAGGCACCCAGATTGGAAAGAAAGAAGTAAAACTTTCACTATTTGCAGATGACATAGTCCTATATATATAGAAAGTCTTGAAAAATCTACAACAAAACTATTAGAGCTAAGTTCAGCAAAGTGGCAGGGTACAAGATCAACATACAAAAATCAGTAATATTTCCATATACTAGTAATGAGCAAGCTCAGGAGGAAATCAAGGAAAAAACTACATTACAATAGCAACTAAAAGAATCAAATATCTAGGAATAAATTTAACCAAGGATGTAAAGGGCTTTTACAAGGAAAACTACAAAACACTGCTTTAAAAAAGCAAAGAAGGACCTATACAAATGGGAAGAAATTCTGTGTTCATGGATTAGAAGCCTAAATATCATTAAAATCTCAATTCTGTCCAAAATGATTTACAGATTCAGTGCAATCTCAATTAAAATTTCACCAGCCTACCTAGCAGAAGTGGAAAAGCCAATTATCAAATTTATTTGGAAGGGTAAGGGGCTCCAAATAGCCAGAAATACATTGAAAAAGAACATCAAAGTTGGAGGACTCACATGTTATGACTTCAAAGCATATTACAAAGCTACAATGGTCAAAACATCATGGTATTGGTAAAAAGAATAGATACATTGACCAATGGAATAGAATTGAGAGTTCAGAAATAAACCCTCATACCTATAGACAACCGACTGTTGACAAGGCTGCCAACTCCACCCAACTGGGAAAGAATTGCCTCTTCAAAAAACATGGCACTGGGAGAACTGGATATCCACAGGCAAAAAAATGAAAGAAGACTCCTATCTCACAACACACACACACACTAACTCAAAATGGATCAAAGACTTTACTAGAAGAGCCAGGACTATAAAGCTCCTAGAAGAAAATGCAGTGAAACATCTTCAGGATCTTGTGTAAGGCAATGGTTTCTTAGACTTTATACCTAAAGCACAAGCAATAAAGCAAAGGGGAATTCATCAAAATTAAAAATACTTGTACCTCAAAAGACTTTGTCACAAAACGGAATAGAAAACCTACTCAATGGGAGAAAATATTTTGAAACCACATGTCTGGTAAGGGTTTAATATCCAGAATAAATAAAGTAATCCTACAGCTCAGTGATAAAAAGACAACCCAGCTTAAAAATGGGCAAAATGCTTGAATAGACATTTCTCCAAAGAGGATAAACAAATGGCTAAAAAATACATGAAATGATGCCTAATATCACCAGCTATTAGGGAAATGCCAAGCAAAACCACAATGAGATATTTCACAACCACATAGAATGGCTACAATCTAAAAAAATTACAAACAGAGAAACAGGAACATTCAGTCATTGCTGGTACGATTATAAAATGGTGCAGCCATTGTGGAAGGCCACTGGCAATTGTTTAGAAAGGTTAGTACAGAATTACCATATGACCCAGTGTGCCAATTTGAAAGTAAAACAGAAAAGCCACGTTTTAATCCTGATCCAATCTTGTAGGGGCAGCTGTTCCTTTTTAATCCTGATTCAATACTGTAGGCTGGCAAATTTTGATTAGATTATCTCCAGGGAGATACAGCAAGCCCAATTTGTGGGTATAACCTTTTAATTAGATGAAGATGTGACTCTGCCTATTCAAGGTGGGTTTTGCTTAATTACTAGAGTCCTTTAAAAGACGAAACATTTTGGAGAGAGCTCACAGCAGAGCTGACACAGATGCTGACACTTGGAAAACAGAGACACAGATCTTTGGAGATGCTTGGAGCCCAGCAGACATTGCTGTGGGATGTTAAGCAAGCCAGAACCTGGAGAGAGCCAAGGGAAGCCAAGAGATGAAAGCAGGCCCCTGAGAAGTAAAGTAAGGAACACCCACAGGAACAGAGGCTGAAAGCAACAGCGCCCAGGAGCAAGGGACTAGCCATGTGACTATCCAGCTGACGGAGGTGTTCCTGACCCATTGACCTTCCTTGAATTAAGGTATCTTCACCTGGATGCCTTAGTTTGGACATTTTTATAGGCTTTGAACTGTAAACCTGTAACTTACTAAATTTCCTCTATAAAAGCTGTTCCAATTCTGGTATATTGCATTCCAGCAGCTTGCAAACTAATAAAACCAGGAATCCTGCTACTAGGCATATACCCAGCAGAACTGAAAGCAGGGACTCAAACACATATCTGTATACTGATGTTCACTGCAGCCAAAAGACAAAAGCAGCTCAAGTGTCCACTAACAAATGAACGGATAAACAAAATGTGGTATATACAGACTATGGAATATTATTCGGCTATAAGAAGAAAAGAAATTCTGTTGCACATGACAACATGGATGAAACTTGAGGACACTGCATTGAGTAAAATAAAACAGGCACAAAAATAAAAACACTGTACTATCTCACTGATATGAAGTAATTATAATAAGCCAACTCAGAGTTAGTCTCTAGAATATAGATCACCAGGGGATAGACTGGGATAGAGAATGGGTAGCTGATGCTTAATTTGTATAGACTTTCTATTTAGGTTGATTGTAAGGGTTTGAAAATTGACAGAGGTGATGGTAACACATTATTGTGTGTGTAATTAATAGCAGTGAATTATGTACATGAATGTGATTCAAAGGGGAAGTGGGGGTCAAATATGTTACCAGAATGAAAGTTAGAAGATAAAACATGGGTCTATAATCATATAGTGTACCCCGTTGTGGATGGTGGCCTGGAATTAATACAAGTATAAGAATGTTCTTTCATGAATTATGACAAATGTATGCCACCCTTACAAAGTGTTAATAATAGGATGGTTTATGGGGAAAAAATACACCTATTATGAACTATGAACTATCATTAATAGTATTATTTCAGTATTTTTCATCATTTGTAACAAAGGTGCCACACTAATGCAAAGTGTCAACAATAGCAGATTATATGTGAACACTGTATTTTTTATGTCTTTTCTGTAAAACTACTACTTCTCTAATTAAACAACAATTCTTTTTTTTTGTCTGCTATATGGCATATTTCATTCTATTTCCATGTGAGTATCCCATTATTGCAGCACCATTTGTTCAATTTTTGTTTGTTTTCTTGTTTGTTTTGTTTTGGGGAAGTGCATAGGCTGGGAATCAAACCCAGGTCTCAAAATAATAATTCTTAAAAAAAAAAAAATGAAGCTGCCCCTACATCACACTATATACAAAATTAACTTAAAATGTATCAAAGCTGTAACTGGGGGAGCCAAAACCATGAACTTTTTATGAGAAAACACAGGTATAAATCTTTATGACTTGACTTAGGCAATGACTTCTCAGATACTACAACAAAAGCACAAGCAACAAAGGATAAAGTGGACAAACTGGACATCAAAATGAGACACTTGCGTTACAAATGACACCATCAAGAAAATGAAAAGATAACCCACCGAATGGGCGAAAAAATTTTTCTTTTCTTTTTTTTTACATGGGCAGTCACCGGAAATCAAACCCGGGTCCTCTGGCATCGCAGGCAAGCATTCCTGCCTGCTGAGCCACCGTGGCCCGCCCACGAAAAATTTTTTAAGTCCTATATCTGATAAGGAACTTGTATTTGAATATACAAAGATGCCTAAAACTCAATGAAAAGACAACCTAATCAATACTGGACAAAGAATCTGAATAGATATTTCTCCAAAGAAGATATACAAATGGGCAAAAAACACATGAAGAGATACTCAACACCATTAGCCATCAGAGAAATCAAAATCAAAATCAAAACAAAACAATACTTCACTACCACCAGGATGGCTAAAAACAGAAAGGCAGGCAATAATAAATGATGACAAGGATATGGAGAAATTGAAACGCTCATATACAGCTAATGGGAATGTAATAATTGTGTAACCGCCTTGGAAAAGCCTGCAGATCCTCAAAATGATAATAATAGAGTGACCATATGACCCAGAAATTCCATGGCTAGGTATATATATACACATACACAATAAAATGAAAACATGTTCAAAGAAAACTTTAACATTAATGTTTATAGCTGTATTTATTCATAACAACCAAAAGCAGATACAACCTAAATGTCCAATTGTTAAATGGGTCAACAAAACCTGACATTCTATAAATGGAATACTTTTCAGTGAAAGAATTTTCATACTTTACAACAAGAATGAACCTTGAAAACAGTATGCTAAGTGAAAGAAGCAGTCATAAAGGACCACATATTGCATGACACCATATATGTGAAATGTCCAGAACAGGCCAACCTAGAGAGACTTGTGATTGCCTAAGGCTGGAGGGCGGGCATGAGGAATGACTGTCAATGGGAACAGAGTTTCTTTTTGCAGCAGTGAAAATGTCCTGAAGTTGACTGCGGTGTTAAGTGTACATCTCTGAAAATATGGAAAACCATTGAATTTACACTTTAAAACTGAATTTTATCGTATGTGAAATATATCTCAATAAAGTTGTTTTTTAAAAAAAACACATCCTGGGTGGGCCGTGGCGGCTCAGCAGGCAGAATTCTCGCCTGCCATGCTGGAGACCTGGGTTTGGTTGCCGGTGCCTGCCCATGCAAAAAACAAACCAACAAACACATTCTAGTGAAAAACTAAAACAGAATCGATATTTTAGTTTTCCACTAGGATGTGTTTTAAACCAAAACTATACAACTACAAAAAGGTCTAGAGAGATACAATCACTGGAATAAAACCAAAAAAAAAAAAAAACCTATTCGTAATTTAAAAGGCACATATGCCAGTACTGTTTCTTGAATTTGATGATTTAGATACCAAAGCTTGTCCAGAAGCTGTAAGATTAGAAGCACTGATTATGAGTGACCTCAGTAGATACCACATTCTAAAATACAGTCTCACCTTTTACATAGTATTTTTAATAAATGTTACTTAATAAAATGTCTTAAACAACTTTTTTATACCTTTGTTATACTTCTCAAACAAACTAGGAAACAAAAATCATGTATCAGAACAACATTTCAATTTGTAGTTAATGCTTGATTTTCTAAGGGAAGAAGAAGTGCAGGGTAAAAAGAACACAGACTAGATCCCAGGAGAGCTAACTTCAAGTTCTGGCTCCAGTTCTGGCTACCAGTTTCGACTTCAGCAAGTCATCTGACTTCCCTGGTCTGTCATCTGTAAAATAAGCACTGGTCTAGCATGAAGTGACATTTAATGTGCTCTCAACTCAGAAGTTTAACGACAGCAAAAGAATAAGCTGAAAAGCGGCTCTCTTCTCTTAGAAATGGACCTCTTACATACTTTACTAATGGTTCAGAGTTTATTCAAAGGAAAACTCAGTAGCATCAGACAAACCATAAGCCTTGGAACCTGGCCGCACCCACTTTCACATACTTCCTCAGGTCACATCCCCATCGTACTTGGGCCACATTCATCTTTCAGTTCCTCAAATCTGCCATGCTTTTGTGACTTTCAGGACTTTACATAGCCTGTTCCCTTGGTCTAGAACATCCTCTTACCCTCCCCTCTGTGTGGTTAACTTTATCCATCATGCAGAGGATGGTGACCTATCTGTTTCTTCCGGGACACTCTCTCTGGCTGTCCTAAACTGACTCAGTTCCCTTATTACAGGTTCTGAGAAGTGTATGCATATCTTTTGAATCATTTAGCACAATTCTAATTCTGTAACTGTGAAACTAGTTGTCTGGTGTCTATTTTCTCAGCCAGAAGATAAGCTTCAAGAGATAGGGACTGTCCTCTAGACCCAAGCTGAGTACCTGGCTCACAGAATATCCTGAGTAATATCTGTAGATAAACAAAGAGGATCTGCTCATGGACAGGTATGAAAGAAGATTAAATGTAAGGCCTTGCAATGTGGGATAGAGCTCCCAAGATTTGCTCATCATGAGATTGATAAAGCCTTCTTGACCAAAAAGAGCAAGAGAAAAAATGAGACAAAATAAAGTTTTAGTGGCTGAGAGATTTCAAACAGAGTCAAGCGGTTATCCTGGAGGTTATTCTGATGCATTATATAGATATCCCTTTTTTAGTTTATGGTGTACTGGAGTGGCTGGAGGAAAATACCTGAAACTGTTGCACTGTGTTCCGACTCTTGAAGATGACTGCATAAAGATATAACTTTTAAAATGTGACTGCGTGATTATGAAAACCTTGTGTCTGATGCTCCTTTTATCCAGGGTATGGACAGATGAGTAAAAAGTTATGGTTGAAAAATAAAAAAGTAATGGGGGTATAAGGGGTAAAATAAATTGGGTCGATTGAAATACTAGTAGACAACAAGAGGGAGGGGTAAGGGGTATAGTATGTCTGAGTTTCTTCTTTTTATTTCTTTTTCTGAAGTGATGCAAATGTTCTAAAAATGATCATGCTGATGAATACACAACTATGTGATGATATTGTGAGCCACTGATTGTACACAATGTAGGGACTGTATGTGTGTGAAGATTTGTCAATAAAAATATATATATTTTTAAAGTACATCAAAAAGCAGGAGGAGGGCCAAGAGGCAGCTTAGCGAGGTGTGGGATTTAGTTTATCCTCCAGAACAGCTAGTAAACAGCCAGTAACAGTACAGAACAACTGCTGGGGCCCCGTCAGTGACCAAATACACAGCGTACCCGTCTGGACCAGCTGGACCGGCTGCAAGCCCCTCCAGAACAGTGACTTCCCCAAGCCATGGTGGCCGGTGGCCCTCCTTCACAGTCTGCTTCCCAGAGAGGAAAGGAAGGGGACTTTACTAACAGCAGGGGCTGAGCACAACCAAGCTCCAATTGTGGAATTAATTAACAAATTCTGACTAC
Source organism: Myrmecophaga tridactyla (assembly GCA_004026745.1). Taxonomy (NCBI): domain Eukaryota; kingdom Metazoa; phylum Chordata; class Mammalia; order Pilosa; family Myrmecophagidae; genus Myrmecophaga; species Myrmecophaga tridactyla. Next base: position 30,239 of record PVIY010029367.1, read on the forward strand.
TGAAAATAGGCCCCCAGCTCAGCTGAACCTCTAGTAAAAACGGAGGTCCCTGGTTCTTTGCTCTGGAGCAGAGGGGGTGGGGTTGACCAAAAAGAAAAAAAAAAACAGAGGTTTTTTTGGATGTGAAAAGGTCTGGGACCTGAAGGAAAGGAGGGGGCACATAGGACTGGGAGATACACAGAGAAACATGCCAACTTAAGCTCTTGATTGGCAAACCCGAGATGGGGGTCCTACTCTGAAAAGGATTTTTCCCTTTTGTTTTGGTGGCTGTGTTTCTATGGCTTGACTGTTCTTTGGATACAGCTGCAAGGCTTCTCAGGCTCCACTGCCCCAGGAATAGGCTAAATTAACTTGTCTGAGCATTTGTCTGGAGATTGTACCTTCCCCAGGAGAGGGGTGGGGCCCAGCTCAGGTGGAATACCTCCCTCAAGGAGTTCAGACCCCAGGGTCTGGAAAACTGAAGTGATTAAAACCAGACTGCAGTCTCGCCTCATGCCCCTAGCAGGGAGAGTCTGCTGACATTAAAGGTACCACATCACCTTATGCTGGTGGGACCTGCAGGCAGACAAGCGCCACAGGCTGGGCAGGATAAGAAAAACAGAATCCAGAGACTTCATAGGAAAGCCTTTCAATCTGCTGGGTCTCACCCTCATAGAAAACTGATGCAGGTGACTCTTTCCTCCTGACAGGAGGCCAGTTTGGTCTGGGAAAATCCGGCTATGGTCTATAATACCTAAGTAGACCCTCCTAAGGGGGTAAAAAAGGTATTACAGGCAGGGCAAGAAACAAGAAAACAAGAACTGAAAAATTCTGATCTGTTCAACAAAACCTAAGCTAGAGTTCCAGAATAAGCTGAACTGAATGTCAAAGAGCAGAAAGACATCAAATTCATCCAGCAAGAAAATCCTAGGTTAAAAAAAAAAAAAGTATAAACAATCTCCAGAATAAACTAATTAAGGTAATAAAATGCCTAGATGCCAGCAAAAAAATAATGAATCATGCTAGGAAAACTGAAGATATGGCCCAGTCAAAGGAACAAACAATAATTCAAATGAGATACAGGAGTTGAAACAATTAATTCAGAATGTTCAAACAGACATGGAAAACCTCATCAAAAATCAAATCAATGAACTGAGGAAGGATATAAAGAAGGCAAGGAATGAACAAAAAGAAGTCTGAAAAAACAAATCACAGAACTTATGGGAATGCAAGGCACAGTACAAGAGAAGAAAAAAACAATGGAAACCTACAATATCAGATTTCAAGAGGCAGAAGATAGGATTAGTGAACTGGAGGACGGAACATATGAAATCCAACAAGCAAAAGGAAATATAGGGAAAAGAATGGAAAAATATGAGCAGGGACTCAGGGAATTGAATGACAACATGAAGCACACGAATATACATGCTGTGGGTGACCCAGAAGAAGAAGAGAAGGGAAAAAGAGGAGAAAAACTAATGGAGGAAATTATCACTGAAAATTTCCCAACTCTTATGAAAGACTTAAAATAACAGATCCAAGAAGTACGGCATACCCCAAAGAGAATAGATCCAAATAGACATACTCCAAGACACTTACTAATCAGAATGTCAGATGTCGAAGAGAAATAGAGAATCTTGAAGGCAGCAAGAGAAAAGCAATCCATCACATTCAAGGGAAGCCCAGTGTTCTAGTTTGCTAGCTGCAGGAATGCAACACACCAGAGACGGATTGGCTTTTAATAAAAGGGGATTTATTTTGTTGGTTCTTCAGAGGAAAGGCAGCTAACTTTCCACTGAGGTTCTTTCTTACGTGGAAGGCACAGGATGGTCTCTGCTGGTCTTCTCTCCAGGCCCCTGGGTTCCAACAACTTTCCCCGGGGTGA